>PPHD01004083.1:0-29526 GCA_002909625.1 Bambusicola thoracicus | reverse complement strand
ATTAGATTTTCTCTGCAAAATTCTTGCAACATATTAAATTGTTGCTCTGTTGTGTTAAGAAATTTTTTGTTGTTTCTTTGTTTTTATGAATAACACTATGCATTCAGTCCTTTTGGAATTGGTCATGGATTTGTGATGTAGTGAGTCCAGAATTTCAGTACTAAGAATTCTGCTCTCCTTTCCCTCCTGCTGTCATGACAATGGAACTGACAGGTCTGGCCCTCCTGCATAAATCATGGCACAGCTCAGCTTGACTCTGTTCAGTTGACAGCTTTGAGCAGGTTTGCCTTTCAATGGAAGGATAGAGAATCCAGATTTGGAACTGAGTTATACAAAAAATGCTCATAAAATAGTTGTGCTTTCTTTTATGCAGAGTTAGAGAAATACAAAGGCATTTTTAGAAGGGAGAAAACAGAACAATTGTACTGTCACAGCAGGAGGTATTAAAACTGTATTAGGAGGGTGAATTGTCCATTGTGATCGCTTGTTGAATTGTGTGAAAAGAAGGAGAAAACATAGTTTATTCTCCTGGAATGATAGAAAAGCTGTCTGAAAAAAGAATGTACTGGAACAGGAATCCATGTAGTTAATCAGAGGGCTAAAGTTAATGGACACAGGTCCAGACTGAATACAAAAGAATAAAATGATTTTAATACATTATGTATGTCGAGATTGTTTTAATTTAAAAGCAAAACAAAACAACAACAACAAAAAAAAAACCAACAAACTGAGGTACTCAGTTTGTTGATAGGAGCTTTGTGTTGACATGACTGTTTGCAGGGCAGGAGAAATAACTGGTATCTCATCTGCAGCATAGTTGCAATTTTTGATGTAAATAGGCTTGTCAAAAGAGATAATCACTGAACTATTTAACTGAAAGAAGTTAGAGTCAGGACCCAAGATTCATGCCATCACAGTACCCTGATGGCATGAATTAATACATTTTATATTCATGCCAACTTAATTCCATTAATGCCTCAAAAACTGAGGCAAAGAAAAAAAGATGCACTAGCTGGTATGGGCTGCAGAAACATCTTCCCAAGAAAAGGCCAGGAGATGGTTTTCAGAGGAAAGAAACACAGTAGTGGAATCATTCAGGAAAAGAAACTTACGACGCTGAGACCTTGACTGAGACTCAACCAAGAACAGTGGCCACAGATCTCTTTGTACTTACTGCTAAAATTACAAGAGATTTACAGATATTTCTATTTTTTTTTCAAAGTACACAGTCATTTAAGATGCTTGCATTTCATATGCTCAATATTATATTATATAATATTATATTTCAATATTCTCATCTAATGTGGAAAGTAATTACAGCTAATACTAAAAATCACTGGTTTCAATTATACATTGATTAAATATATTAGGAGAATTTTCATCGAATAACCCTAAGTCCAGGTTTAACTCAGTACAGAATCTTGGTTATTTTCTTTGTTACTAGAAATGACATTGCTTTGCTTCCTTCCTGACCTCTGTAAGCTTCCTCATCTCATTTAGATTGGTGACTTGCTTTAACAATACAAATTTAACAATAAAGATTTAACAATCTTTAACTACCTTTATACAAAGCTTTTGTATTTTGAGGTTCTTAGATGAAAGTTACTATATAAATGCCCTTTGCAGATAAGTACTTTCAGTAGGATGAGTTAGATGTTCACAGTTACATTTGTCTATAATGCTACCATGCACATACTTCTTTTTCTTCTTTCTTTCACAGTAGGAACATGTATATTTCCATTACAGCCATTTATGACAAACTACAGGTGTTTTGGGTGTTTCCAGGCTTCTGCTTGCCAAGAGGAAAGTACATAAACCAGTACTTGAGAGCAGGGACAGCCATTTTTGCCATTAGCAGAGAGCAGAGCCTTGGCTCACGTATTAAATTCTGGCAAACTTTACTCTGTAAAGTGCAAATGGGATTTTAGTCATTGTTTAGTCTCCAAATAAATATATGTGCCTGTCCAAATGTATTGTTAAATTCTTCAGAGGGAAAGAGCTTAGATTGGGATACTTGCCATTTTTCTGTAATTAGGAAACAAACAGAACGAACAGGGACCTGTATAATTAAAACCTTTGTTTATCCAAAAGAAATTTAAAAAATAAGCTATGATTAATATACACGTATTTAGGAGTTCTGTCTAGATTTGGAGCTTTTTATTCTCTCAAACTAAAACATGAATATTTCAGTGTTAGATGATGAGATTTTATCAGTTACTGATGGCATTTCTGCCCAGTGTTTGTCTTCTACAAAGACTGATCAGCCTCAGCCTCTGTTAAATGCTAGATGTTTTTTATTACTTAGGGGTCCTTATGAGACATGAGTCCTCAAATATTGTTTTAGAACCTAAAATTGTGCAGTGTATTAGATCATTCAACCTCTTCTTTGAAAGAAATATTTGAAATTTCAATTGAAGAATTTCTTCATAAGTATTTTAAATCGCTCATCTATGGAAGTCTCATCATAGATTTTAAGGTCTTAAGTTGGATCTCGTATCCTACAAGTGACCTGTTTAGATGACTGTGTGAAATACTTGAGGGATTTTAGCACTTTCACTAACTGGAAAGAATTAGGACAAGAGGAAGTCAAAGGCACACCCACTGAAAATTAAGTTCTTTCTTTCACTAAAACATTGACCTTGTGCGTAGAGATAATGTCTACTAATCAAATATATGTATATATATTTAATTTACTGTTGAAGAGATGTGTATCAAGGCTTTTTTTTTTTTTTTTTAAGCTCTTCATGAAATCAAATTGTCTTTTTTGAGGTAGGTTATAAACCTTCCCTCCCCCATTTCTGCGTTACATCTGTTTCTGTCAAAACTGGGAATTAGGAATGCAAGACTACATAAATTTTTAGTAAGAAAATGGTTTAAAGAAGTAGGAAAGTGTGCTTGCTTGTTTTTAATTGTTGATGACTCACTGTTGCTCTTTGAAACGATTTTTCTAGGCCAAAAATTACTCTAATCTGTCAACTACCTTTCCCTTAATTTATGATGATAAGTCAGATTCAGAACATTCTGTTGAATTTAACTGTTCTTTAGGTCATCAACTCTGCCATTTTTTTCTGCATTTAAGGTTACCTTGAGGATTAGTTCAGCAACAGGGCAAGTCTTGGCAGACTTTTAATGAAATTGTTTTAAAAAAAATTATTGGGACTGGTCTTGTCTTCAATTAGAGTAACTCTGCTCATTCTAAAGGCTCAAACATTTTCTACTCTCTATGCATGTACTCATGAATGACAACTGTTTAGAGGATTATTAATTCTCTTAATGCTTAGTCCAAAGCTAATTGAGGTCAGCATAGAATCTCCTGTTACCTTGATTGAAGCTTGGATCAGTTTTAAGTAGTTGGCAAATTTATGAAACACTACATGGATATAGAACATTTTTGCAATGCTCAATTAAAATATATTATGTCAGTCAATGTATCTTATGGAAAAAAAAATGCAAATAACATTATTCGTGAATTGAGTAATTTTGGAAGCGCATAGGAATGTGAATGTTTTATGTTTCCCTTATGACCAATTCATTGTTTGGTTTTTGTCCTTTTCAAATCTGATTTTGAATAGTTTCAGCAGATTGTTTCTTTTGTGCTAGTTTAGTTGACTCAGATTTCTAATGATGGGTGAATAATTTACCCTGGAATATTTGACGGACATTTGACAGGACTGTTTAGTATCCTGCAGAAACTTCACTACTATGTGTAATACAAATGCACCAGCATTCATTCATTCTTTAATATAAAATCCTCCTTATGAGGCAATTCCAACGTATCAAGCATTCTGATGTTTTTGTGGTCTCAGAGGATAACACTGGGGAGTGAAATTTTCTTATTTCTTGTATTCTCTGAAATGCCACTGCAGATTCTATCTATGTTGCATAACACCTTGATTAAAATGTGGTCACAGCACCAGTTATTTTTCTAAGTATATTGAGATATCTATTTCTTTTTAAGCTTTTGAAATGCTTTTCTCTGCATTAAAGCACTATAAACCTGTTTTATTTTACAACTAGTAATTGCTAGAAAAAAAGAATGATACATTTTGGAAGATTACTTAAATGCATTTTATTTTAATTCCATGGTATTTTTCTTATTCTGACAGATCAGTGGTAAATACCTGGATGAATAGCTGAGTATTCTTGCCATGTTGTGAAGTTCTGGTCTGCAAGAATTCCATTTCAAATGTTTGGGGAATTAAATGCATTTTTCCTTGTACAAAATGGAAAAGAAACCCAACAACTGAACAAAAACAATAGCCTTCAC
Source organism: Bambusicola thoracicus (assembly GCA_002909625.1). NCBI lineage: Eukaryota > Metazoa > Chordata > Aves > Galliformes > Phasianidae > Bambusicola > Bambusicola thoracicus. The sequence goes on along the minus strand of PPHD01004083.1, from coordinate 25,259 downwards.
CATCACAGCCTCCCACAAAAATAACACCTTTTCAGAAACTTGGCACATAGCTAGAAAAGTATAACTTTCTTATTTATAATTGGTTTATTTTAATGAGATATTACCCTGATATATGGACTGCCAGAGAAATTTTGGATGCTTTTATCAATTGTATACATGTAATATTTTGGAATATCTCATTATTCTTGAAAGTCTAGTTTTAATGGAGAAACTCTCTCCCAATTTGTAAATGTAAATAACTCCTGTACAGAATTGTCAGTATTTTCACATAATAATTAATAATGATAATAATAAGTAGATTGGAATTATTCTGCATATTTATCCATATGTTTTTTTTCAGCTTGAGGTTGACTGTTTTGCATTAACCACACTCTCTTTTGAAATAAGGCACAGAAATAGTCTAAGTACATCTAGGTAAATGTCATACTTCCAGAACCTCGTTATATTTAATTCTGTACGAGAAAGAACTGATAGATACAGTAGCAATCCATGCCCTTGATGCTTCAAAGGTACTAGAACAATTATAAAATGTTATTTATCGACACATGGACAAACACGAATGTGTGATAATCTTATTTCCTTTCTCTTTTAAATCCCCTATGCCTTATAAGGAACTTAAATCAGCATTAAGAGAAAACCCTGCAGGCTTATTATTTCACTTTTAAGTTCTCACAATGCAGATACCTGTAAGATATCTGATTTATCCAAAAAGATTGCCACTTGATTTGCAGTGATTTTTGAAAAGCCTGCATTAGCTTTCTTAAATACTTGACCTTTGCAGATTTTTTTTGTTCAAAAAGACACATAGCCAGCAAGTTACTATCTCAGGAGAGGTTTTCCACAACAATATCGTAAGATATTAGTTATTCACAGTTTGAATATTTCTCTACCCTTATCTGTTCTTTCACTAGACCTATGTCTTGTATTAATCCAGTCTTAATCAACAGTTTGAGCAGCCTTACTTTCTTCCAGTGAATCATTACATAATGGATAGTTAAATCTGATTTGCTTTTATTAACCTCACTTCTTGTAATGGATGGTCCTCACTGTTCAGTGCTTGCAACGGTGCCTAATGCTGCTGTTTTCTCTCAGTATATTACCTCTTTTTGTTTGTTGACTACAAAATGTGTTTGGATCTGACATGGGACATCTTCAATTTATGGCAGCAATGGAATTAAAGATAGGCTATAATCCACACTTTTTTGTGTGTGTTTATAAAATTAAAAGGAAATTATCATTTTGAACATATTGCAATTGCTGCTGTTTTAAGAGTATGTTTCAACAATTTTATGCAATTCCGTTTAGCACAGACTTAAAGCTGAAAACAGTTTATTCATTAACATGTTGAGCTTTAAAGACATTTTTTTGTATTGCTCTGGAAAATGCATTCTATATAAAATCCTATGATAGTGCAAGAGTAAGATTAAATAAAACAATTACAAATTGTTCCTATTCAGGAGGAACAAGTTCAGTGCTGCCTTTTAGGGAAAGTAAAATAGACAGGAAAAGACATGAAAATTTTTTTGAAAACTGAAAATAACACTTTTGGTGTTTGCAGTTCCCTTCAGGAATAAGGGTTTTTTTGTCGTTAACTCATTTTCATGTTTGAATACAATGGCCTCAAACTTGTACTATAAGACAGTTTAATAATTTCGAGGTGATTCAGAACACTATTAAAAATTGAACTATGTTAACAGAAAAGTATTGATTATCTGCTCCACAAGAAAACTCCTTTATATGTAAACCAGTGCGTCTAGGCAGTTTTTCGGACCTGTCAGCTGCTTTCTGTTACCAGTTTCATAAATGGATTGTAACTGAAGAGACCTTCAGAAAACTGCAGCCAATAGCTTATAAAAGAAAATGTTTTGTGTACCTCATGGGTGAAATTGCATAATGTCTATTTCTATTGTCTTGATGGTGTAAAAGAGATTCTAGGAGCAGAAATTTTGAACATGAAAGCCTACCTTTTAATTCTCAGCTATTTCAGTGATCCTGTGATCGTGTATGTGATAGGCAGAATGCTTACACTGTCAGTCAAGTGCAAATTCAATAGGAAATAGTTCAGCTGGAAGAGACTTTCGAGGATCATCAAGTCCAACTGCCTTACCGCTTCAGGGATAACCAAAAGTTAGTGCATATGATTGAGGGCATTATCCAAATGCCTCTTAAACACTGTTGGGCTTGGGGCCTCTCTAGGAAAACCATTCTAGTGTAGGAGTGCCTTCACAGTAAAGAATTTTTTTTCTAATGTCTAGTCTTAAACTCCCCCAGTGCAGGTTTGTATGGTTCCCATATGTCCTGCCATCAATCACCAGAATGAAGGAGTGGCACCTCCCTCTCCACTTCTCCTCCTCGGGATGTTGCAGATAACAACGAAATCACCTCTTGGCCTTCTTTTAAAACCAGACTACTCAAGCATCCTCAGCCTTTCCTCATAGGATATACCATCTAGCCCTTGTACTAGCTTTTTTGCCCTCCTCTGGACCCAAACTTTCCCAAGCTAACCTGCTTACTCTTAAGTTTTTGAAATGACATTTTTGTGCCACTTGTGTTCACAGAGTTAATATTAGCTCTCACAAACAGTATACTTAGTCAGTGGGGTATCAAGGTAGAATAGTGAGTCAGGAGTCAGTTAAGAGTAAGAATCAGTTGCAGATGCACGCCACATATGCATGCCATTTCTCCCCCATGAAAGAGTGGGAATATAACCCACAGTTGTCTGTGGGTTATAAGTTGGGTATGGAAAGGTATTCACTAGTCTGGTCTCGATTTGAACTGATAGGAAGGGAATATGCATAAAAAGTGTTGTTGGAAAAAGAGCCTGATCCTAATGTACATATGAAATATGGATAGGAAGATTGATTTTGTGATCATTTATGAACTGAAAAGAGGACATTTTATGATCAGAGTTTGAGGGTAAGATTTAGATGAGGAAAGGATCTACTTGTGCTAATGTCATTCATAGGGCCCAATGCATGGGCTGAATCGTATGTAGTCCAGTGCTGTAAGCAAAGAAATTGTAACTGAGCCATTTAACTCTAAATATTCCAGAGATACAGGGAACAAAAGACAGTGTTATAGAAACTGTGAAAATATTCCATTTTAAATGACCATCCATTCTGAAAAAATATTTCTGAAGTTAATTTTCATTCTTTTGCTTTTATTGCATTTTTAGGCACTTCAGACAGTAAATTGTGTTGTGGACAGCTGCAGGTTATCCATGCATAGTTCATCTGAAATATTTTACTATAAGAAAAAGTAATCTCTTCAGTAAGGTTTGCAAAATGGAGCATATCCTATAAAAAGCCAATGTTATGTATTCTGAAATAGAGTAGTATCACGTCTGTTTTTCATCTGTGAAGTTAAAGGGTCTTATTTTTTGCCTTTGTCCTTCACTCTGTAACTCTATTCTGAGGATCCAACAAAAATACTAATATTCTCTGGCAGAATAAGCAGGTCACAACTCAAATGAGCTCTGAATATTGTTCCCAAGGGAATGAAGAAACATGTCACACTTGCTCGATTTGAACATACATATATTCAGAAATTCTGTAAGTGAGGATATACATTGGAAGTTATATTCTTAATGTAGTCAAATATGTTGAAATATTTTATTATATGACAACTGAGTTTGAAATGTTTGCTTGAAAGGGAGAATAATATTTTTCCTCCCCGTGATTTATTTAGTACAGGGCATGGGAGGATGCAGAAGTAAAGAATTATTTTAAAACTATATAATACCATTCGTATTTAACTATAGAAAACTATATGAAAATAACAATTAAGTATAAACTTTAAGTACAAGCTCAGGTGAACAGACAGTTTCTACAATATGATTATGTTCTACAGAGAAGTGTCTGTACATAGGTTGCTCTGAAAATAATGCCTTCTATTTATTTCCATGGAAGCTACAACAGATACAAATGGCACAATGGCACCATTTGATAGAGTAAATTCTCAGCTACAAAATGCTGCTTTTTCTACATAGTCACCTGTATTAGCTATGCTTCTTTGTCAGCAATGAACAAGAGCTTGCAGGCTGTATGTGTAGTATTTTTTTTTCTGCTTCTGTGTGAGCATTTGTGGAACCCAACTAGTGCAAATTTTGCAATACCCCAGCGTTGCCACCATCATTTCCAACAACACATCGAAGCTGATATTCAGCTCCATACAGTTTCCTGGTCATAATCAACTGATTCACGTGGATGAGAAATTCAAGATGCTCTTCATTTCATGGTGTGACAGCTGTGCATGGCTGCTCAAAATGTGGTTTGTCTTTCATATTGCTGTTGCCACTGCTGAACTCACCACCCACTGCCTCACTGTGCCAATTTCTAGTGTTTGGTCTTTGTGAACATTCATCAGATGTTGATGAATGTCAGTGAGTGTCATTTTTATTGCATGGAGGAATTCAGTCCTGCACCTTTGCTTCATTCACACTTCCATGTCAGATGCCATTTTGTCAGATTGCCCCTCCACTGCCTTCCGTCACACAATAACAAAATATAATGGAATACTGGTGGGAAGGTTCAACCTCTACTGCCATAACTCCAACATCTGCCTCTGATGTCACGGGCCAACATAATAAAATAGGAGGCATTACTGTCAGAGCAGCTCTCAAGAAGAGGATTTATACCTGTTAGCTGAAAAGGATATTCTGCATGGTAAGAATCTTATGTTACGTGGATGCTAGTAGTGAGACATGGAAAGTCACCTCAGATACAGGTCCTAAATGGAGCTTCAGCCCATGGAGAGGAGCCTGCACTGAAGAAGGAGGTCTAGAGCAGTTTGTGAAGAATGGGTCCTGTGGTGTAGACCCATGTTGGAGCAGTGCTCGAAGAACTGTAGTTTGGTGGAAGATCACATATAATTACTTCAGGAAGGTTGGAACCCCATGAGAGGGTCCCCATGCTGGAGCAAGGGAAGAGAAGGACCATGACAGAGTGGCAGAGATTAAGCACTATGAACTGATACAGCTTCCATTAGTCTGTTAGTAATAGGCAATGTGTTATTTTTATCTCCCTATGCTGAGTCTTTTATGCCTGGGTTGGTAATTGATGAATGATCTCCTTGTCCTTATTTCAACCCGTGAGCACTTTTTGCATTGTATTTTCTCCTCTCTTGGGGATGGGGAGTGAGAGAGTGGTTGTGGTAGAGTTTAGTTGCCCATCTAGGTGAAACTGCCACACATTTTCAAGAAAAAGTCGCGCATGCTGTTGCTCGGAACAATGACATGCGTTGGATGCATTAGAGCTTTAGAGAGCTAAGCTGTTGCTGTGGAGGGGAAAGTCAGTGTGTAGGAGAGAAGCCTACACCCACAGTGGTGGGATGGCTGCTTCTCTGAAGAGCAGTGGCTGTGCATAAACCCCCTGTTTGCACTGGTAACAGTAAGGAGAAGTCAAATTGGTTGTCTGTTCCCATCTCATCCCTTCCTGGAAGATGAACCGCTCTTTCCTAGCTAAGCCTTGCTTCCTTATTTCTGAAACAGTGAAGCTCAGTTTTGCCAGTGCATTGATAAGACTTTAACCAGGAGGAGGATCAGCATAGTCAAGAGGATGTTTGTTACGGAATTAAATCTGGTTTATCTTTAGTTTAACTTAACGTACTCAAGAATCAACATCTAGTGTCTATGAAAGTGTTCATTACTGGAGTATAAACAAACCTTTCTCAATTAAACAACAATTACAATCTCTGTTTCTCTCTTGTAAGTAACAACCGAGACTTTTGCATTTTATTTACATCCATGAAAAAGTCTTCTAGTCTCAAAATGCATTTTGAATTAGATCACTGTATGGTAATTGTTGAGTCACAGCCTGAACCACCGATTGATCATCTGGGGAAAGGATGGGTCAATCCTGGAAGCACAGGTGAAGATAATTCAGCTGTATGACTGGAGGGGGTGGAGCCCGGCTGCACCTCTCTTAGACCCCATTTAAGGGCTGACTGCCCCTAGGGAAGGATCTCTCGTTCGAGATCCCTTCCTTGTGGAGTTTTTTCCCTGTGAGCCTAGATCTTCAGATATGGGTGAGTATTCTTTTCCTGTTTGTCTCTTTTGCCTTTCCACCATGCTACTTTTTCCAGTGGTAACAATCATACTGTCAACAGAAAATAGTTATCCATAGTAGTAGCATTCTCACCATATGCCCTGATACGTGTGGTTTACTTAGGTAACTGTGAAAATGGAGATGTGTTTTGTTTTGGAAAATTTCTGGAGGTTTATTTAGAAAGTATGAAAAAGTGAAAGTGGTTGTCTTGCTAAATTAGGGAAGTTCATGGTGTGACATTTAGTACACATGAAAAATATTTCAGGTACAAAGCCCTTGGACGGCGGTATGGGCACTCAGAAATATAGACTGTGAACTGAAGAATCAGGTAAATACTGCATGCCCAAAACAGCTACATAAGCAGGAAGACCTGACTTTAGTTCATTCCTGGTGCCTTACTACTTTTTGATTAAATCTGTTACAATTACTTTCTATACACATTGGTTGAAGGTGCTTAGGATTTTTCCAGCTGAAGTTTCATCTTAGAGTACAGATTGTGTAAAAGAGACTTCCATTTCTTGATATACCAAATTCAGGTTGTTATAACAACTCCATGTTTTCTTATTTTTAGTTCTTTAATAGGTCATTTCTAGACATTATTGTTTTGCTTTGGATTGCAGGTGGTAGTGGGGTTTTGGATTTGTTTATTTTACGTTTGCTTCCTGTAGCAAAACATGAGAGATCAATTCTTGGATTGTTAAGAAAACACTTCTGGAAAGCATTAAATGAAGTATTTGAACATGGGGAAAAAAACATGCCTTTACTACCCTTTTTGAAGATGTTCAGCAAACTTTTGTAGTAATTTACATGAAAACATATCTCTTTTTCCTTCATACTTTTATCTTACTGTCTCTGAAATCAGTGTTGTCTTTTATGGGAATATCCCTTAACCATAAAGGATGGATCAGAATATGCAGTACAGAGAGCTTTAGAGTTGATTGTGGTTTAATGTTGATTTTTGTCTGTATTACAAAGTATGCATGCAAATACACGCGCATTCATGTTCACTGGATGAAATACAATTTACACCATTGTAAAAATTTTAGGGTTTTTTTGTCACCCTAACTTAAAGATCACGTTTCCCATCCCCACTGTGTTCTTCAACCATAAATAAAAATATATTATTTTATAATTGATTACTGCTGGAGCCCGTGAGTTGTTTTTGTTAGGAATGTAGCTAAGTTACACAGCAGGTCCGAAGTCTCCTATTTGAGATTCTGTGCATATACAGTTATCTTCAACTAGCATTTGATTAATTGTGCCAGGGACACTTTCCAAGTGGGCCATTATTTCTATTCCTCTTAGAAGAGTTTACTCTGCAGTCCTAGATGACTTTGGGAGGGGGAAGTTTGTTGGCTTTTTTTCTAGGCTCCTTTGAATGAATTTTCAACTGCAAGTTGAGAATATATGTAAAATTGTACAGAATTGTGAATGGTTGAATAAATACAATATACTGCACATTCAATTTTGATCTAATGAGAATTAAGCCGCTAAAGAAAGTGGTTAGGGTTGCATGCTTGTAAACTTGCTTCTAATTTGATGTCAAGGCATAGAATACTGTTTTTAAATAGGAATAATTATAAATATATTCAGTGTAAGTTTTTTTTATTTAGAAGGAGGGGAATTTCTACTTTTTCTTCAACCCGTTAAGTAATTCACACCAATATAAAAGCTACAAAATCCTAAAATAATTTAAATTTTAGCTAGTGTTCTGTACTTGTTACAAAATAGACAACAGAAAATTTTATTTTGAAAGGAAAGACTTTTATATATTTTTAAAAGAAAGTCAAATTAATACCACTGGAAAACCAAAAATAAAGTGATAAGATATAGTAAAACACGGATGACTGAAGTGAATTTTCTTGCTGTTACCTCTGCATGTCAAAAAAAATGGTTCATAAGTAATTCATTAGTGTTAGTGTCGTCTGTTCTAAAGATTAGTGTAGAAATTTCACAGCTGAAATGGGATTCTTTGAACTTAAAGGGGAGAGGGGACAGTGATTAATAGGGTGTGGAATACTTCTTTAAGAATCTAAGTACAGAAGATGAAAAAATGAATAGAAACAGGTGAGAATGGTGTATAAAAGTGTGTGCAGGTAACAGTGTGAATGGAGATATACTCAGGGCTATATGGTGAGGAAACATGGTGTAGAGTGCTTTGGGTTGCACCAGGTAGGAGTAAAAATCATGAGACTGCCTTAAAGCATGGGACTTCTAGAATGTAGGGTAGTACTAACGCTGTGTTACATTTCTTGAGGTTTTATCCTAATGTTTTAGAAGAACTGAATATTAAGATAATTGAAAAAGAATGCAAAGTAAATGTTTCTGGACATTTCAAAAATAAATAAATAAGCTGTAAAATCTGATTCAACTACCATCTCCAGATCTTAAAAACAGATGGAAAACAAAATGTCCTGTAGAACTTTCTCACTGGTGCTGAGAGAAGCAAACACTGACCTTTTTTGAATGTAGTATTGCAAATGACAAAAACTACACTGGAGAAGTGGGGGTGGGGAGTACCTGGGAGGCTTAAGGTATAGAATGTTCTTCCATATGCACAGTTAAGAAATACTGGAGATAAACGTGATGATTTTTTGACTACAGATTGAAGAAAAACCATTCACTTTCTGTACTAGTGCTATGGGCTCCAAGAGCTTTTGCAATATGGATAATCCTTGGAATAGGTGCCTTTTATGAAAAGGGAAACATTCTTTTTCTGTAATTTACTTGCCTGTTTAAAACTATGAAATTCTTTACTTTCCACATCTCCTTTTGCTCTATTCTATCTTGTTACTCCTGTGCCAGGCAGGAGAGGCTGTTGCTGCCAAACCATGCTGGTGTTTGGAACCTCTAAGCTGTTCATCTACAGTACCTCGTCTGCCTTAGATGCTCTCAAACACATTGAGCAATAGTTCTCAACAGGGCATAACCTGAGATTAAAGGAGAAGGAATCATGTTCTGTGGGGGGAGCAACCACAGAAATTGGGTGTGTTTGCAGAACATGCAATGGTTCCAGCTTTTGGTACTTGGGTCACTTCAGAGCACAGCATGACTTTCATTCAGCTCTTGCAGTTATCTCATGTTTCAATTCTCTGTGTCAGGAGGACAGAACATATTGGTAAACAGAGCATCTTGTTATCTACAGTGGGAAAGATAAATCTGTAGTGTTGTAACACAGACAGCTAAAGCTTGCTTAGCATCAATAATCATGAACAATATCTGTCAACCAGAAATCACACGCGAAAGAATACTGCTACCTGCAGTTGGAAGACATAGTCAGTGATGCACTGTCCCAGCACTGAACCATAAATGGAAATGGAGCACTGTATACAGAATGGTACAGGCTGAGATAAATGAGGTGGTATTGTAGTAAGAACATACTTGGACAAAATTGCTGTTAGAGTTTGCATTTTTTTAAGGACCAATTCAGTTCCTGCTACTGCTGAAAACAACATGAAAAGCTGGCCTTAGCTGGGCTTTTTGTAATTGCTTGGTAACCTTCTGGGTTATTGTAGGGGTTTGGATTGCAGTTTACGTTTGTAGCAGTATCATCCTTCTTCCTCCTCCCATTTTTATGATGCAAGTATCTCTGCTACTTTATGCTATTGCTTTTATATCCATACACAGAACCAATTCTTGAGGCTAGTAAATAAAAATGTGCAGGGAAGACATTCACTTTTATTTATTTACTTATTTGTTTATTCACATGAAAACCTCAAATCTACTGTACCAGCACTTTGTTGATGTCATGCAAGTTTACAAAGGAAAAAAATTAGTTTGATTGACATGATGAAAAACTGAAAGAAAATAACAGAAGCCAACCTACTGAGGAAAGGATTTAGCCTTTTTTTCTTTTATTCGTTCTAAAAATCATATGCACTGGTGAGTTCAAAGAAAATTAAGCTGCAGTTAGCACAGTTAGCTGCTAATGAAATACATTATTTCCTGATTTATCAGATTATTTTGCTGCCCTTTATAGGGTGAAATGAAGAAAATGTGAGTGTACAAATTTTTTTCTTTTTATGGCGGAGTGATTCTTCCTGTTATTCTTGCTGTTTCTAGACTTCGGGAAGAGTTATCAGTCTTGAATTTGTCTCAGATCACAAGACCAAGTCATCAAGTGCTCTGTCCTTGAATACTTTATAGGAGAGTAAATCATATGCAGTGAATTAATTTTAAGGAGTACATTAATTGTCATGTAAGTGTAGTTAAATTGTATTAATTCAATTTCCAAAAGCTGTCTCAGACTAAATCTGCTCTGGATTTGTGTATTCTTCCTGCTTCTGTGGTGTCTTCCCTTTAATTCCTTCAAAGTCAGTTTTGCTACAAATATTCGTGTGTCACAGAGGAAACGAAGGTTACTCTATAGAGTGATATGTAATACTCATTTGTATCCTATGGATCTTCACAACAGGATTATAAAAGTTTTGATGCAGTAAGTTTTCATATTTAGTAAGTATTTGGCACAACCCTGGAGATGATTTCTTTGTAAGAGCTTAGGGGATAAAAATATGAATAATACCAGTTATTAATTGAAATGTCACTTTCTGTAGGGTATCTGGTTCAGGATCTCTGTGCACTGTGGTGAGATATCTTTTTATTTGGGCTTAGGTTATTCTAACAGTATGAGTGCATGGGGTTGTGTGTTGGTTTTTTTAATTTTGCGCAGGGAAGTAATATGAAGGAAGGAGTGCCAGAATATGCAACAGCTCAGCACTGCTTAGAAAACCATTTACTCTTGGAACAATATAGGCTACAACATTTAGATTCCAATTGAAGTTTTCAAGGGTTCAGAGAGTTAATTTCAATTCCTAACTGATAGTGCATAAAATTATACTGTAAAATAAAATAGGAATTTCTTCTCAAGTATTAATTAAGATACAATGTATTTCAGATGTTTGCTGCATGATTAATCTTATGCTGGAACTTTAAAAATATTTTTGAATTGATAAAGCTGAATGTTTATTCAGTTGGATAATATATATTTTTTAGAAAGTTACAGTTTACTTTGATACAGGGGTGCCTGCACACTTGCCTTTGTAGAGGAGATGTTTAGCAAATATATACAACTGCCTAAGCCTTGAATGGGGATATCTTTTATGGTTATGTCTTCCCTGTACAGTTGTCCTGACCCTGAGGTGTCTCCTCGACTACAAATGCTCTTAGCCAGAGTATAACACTTAGTTGGCTCATTATAGATCAAGGTAGACCAAAAATCATATTCAGACCTTCTTGAATTTCAGAAATGCTGAGTTATGTAGCAGTTATGACCATCTCTAGTCTCTATAGACTCTGTAGTATGTCAGGTTGGCACTGGCCAGGAAATAACTTGTTTCATTATGATGTGCTAAGAGAAAATATAATTAATGAAAAACAATTATTAAAGAAATCAACCTCATTTCTCCATAGAAGAAAAGTTCCTAATTAAGCTATATGTGTTTGGGGAACTGGAATTTGGCTCTGCATCTCAGTATTATGGTAGTGGATGTTAACTGAGAGAGTTCTAAGCAGTTTTAGTTCAAATGTCCAAATTTCTGTTATCTTTAGTAGCTGTAACAAGAGCTGAGAGCTTATCAAAAACAGGAACTTGCTGATTTAAAGAAGTGGAAGACCGCTGTATTTCTCTTGAAAACTGCTGAACACCTCCAAGAAAACAGCACACTTGTAGACAAATAATTTGAGCTCTGATGGAAATATTCCTGAACAAGGATAGTTTTATTGTTATTACTTTTATTAACACCAGGAATGTCTTTACAACCAAATCCTTTCACAGCAATATCACATAGATGGTAGTGTAGGTCATGAGCTCATCCAGCTTTTATGGACAACTTATAATTGTTAAAACCTTATAATGGCTTCTTCAATGGAATTCAATATACGTAGTTTTAAAAAAACAGAAAGACCTACTGTGAAGCCCTGCAGAGCTGAGTGAATAGGGAGCACAAGAGGAGTTATCTTTTTGAGAAGTTTTTATTGACTCCAAGATCGTGTAAGTAATAAAAGGAAATAACATTTATGTAAGAATGGAAAGACCCTTAGAGAAAAGGTGACTGCAGCTGGTTCTGGAATTTGCTGAGTTCAGTGTTGTTAACATTGGACACCTGCAAATAAATAGTCATAACTGTTAACAAAATAAGATCTAATCAAAATCCAACATTATTCCCAATCCAGCTGCAATATATGTGTGATCTGTCTATATATGTGATTATATATGTGATTGTCTGTTATTTAAATTTATATGGTAAAATTCACAAAAGAAAAGAGGAAATTGAACATCAACTTTCCTTCACTGTCTTTTATACTTGATTGGAGTATCCTCTCTGAATTTCAGAAGGTCTCCTCAAGAATAAAATAGTCCATCTGGAAACCCAGGGCTTGTGACAATGTGCTAACCCTGAAGATATTATTAATGTTACCCAGAAGGTTTAAGTAGTGGCAGAAAGATGGTTCTGCTATGTTGTTTGTCATATGTCAACTACCTCTGAAAGAAAGAGGTATTTCAGTTTTTAGAGCCCTGTCTCCTTGGAGTCTCTGTTGGAACTTCTGCCAAAGGTTTTAGAATGCATTTCTTTTATCTGTTTTTATTCTGGTTGTTTTGTGTGTGTTGTTTTATCTGGAGCCTAACTATTTCAGAGTTGTCTAAATAGTTGTTCTGACATTAAAACTGTTTTGTTTGCCATTTCACATTCATCTGCAGAAATACCTAAAATGTGACCTTGCATTTGTGTAAACAGTACTTCTGTGTATCACCTTGATAGATGGCTACTGAACCCATCCTTCTTTTCTAGCTGTGAAGTGTCTTTTCCAAAACATCCTTGTTTAGTCATTGGTGTTTTTTTCTAACAAGAACGTAGTGATTATTGATCATATGTTTGTACTTTAGTCCTACTTTTTTTTTTAGCATTCATTTTATTAGTCCTTCTAATGACTGTTCTGCCTTAGTAAATCAATTTGATGGATTCTTTTGCTCTGCACTTGCTTAATAGTCTGAAATGATATATTTGTTCTAATTGTTTTAATCCCTTGATTAGTCTTTATAATTTTGTTTTATATTTATTATTAATATCATACTTTTAAGCTCAATTTCTGCTTTTCCTTATCCTTTATTTTTTCCTTGTATTCATGCCTGTATCTCAGTACATATGATTTTTGTCTTTTTCAAAATTTGTCATTTTAAAGATGAATTTTTTTTGTCCTACCTTCTTTGGCCTTTATTTGTCATCATATTGTCAAGCTATTGTTACTGATGTTTCCGGACTTACATTTTAACAGGTTTTTTTCAATGCTATGCATGTGGATCAGTTTGTAAGTATTCACAAATCATCACCATTGAGACACATGCATGCATGCCTCCAGAGCCTCAGAAAATATGTCAGCTGAAACATTAACAATATGTTTAATCAGCAGTTGGGCCAGAACTCATCTGAGTAGCTGAAATTGAAGGTCTTAGGCGGAGCAGTTCATTCTGCAATGCAGAATACTTTTCAAGAATACAAAATTTAGTAAATTAAGGACATCAAACTAAATTTATGGTCAGCAGTAGCAATGAGCTGTCTGAAAATTTATATCTGTTATAATGGACTTTAAAATTCTTCCAACTGCTGATGAGGTAAGATGTCAGTTCTGTCTTGTTGGTGAGGCTGACTGACTTCATTAGCTGGTTGGTTTTACCATACTCAGCATCCGTTTTGAGCAGTGAATTGGCTACTCATTATTAAAATTACCATGGTAGAAAGGAGGAATAGCCCTGAATGTTAAATTTACTCGCCGTCACTGCAAATGATCGCTAAACTGGAAATCATTGTGGTGCATTTAGACTCTCTCAAGATTGGTAGTATTACCATCATATGGATGTCATGGGCAATCAGTGTAAGCACTGGTATACAAATGGTTCACTGGTAATCTTATTCTTATGTGAACACAGATTTCCATAAACCAAAGAACTGAGAAAAAGTAAAAACAAAAACCAGAGCTAATTCTATAAACCATTTGCTAATTAAAGATCCAACTCAGGCTGCTTCACTGCCTACTTTATTCGTTTGACCTAATTTGTTCCTGAAAGAAAGAGAAAACACTTCCTTCAGGTTGTTGTTCCTTTATTGACAAAGGACCTCAGAATTATGTGTGTTCTCAAAAAGTTTGTGGATAGAGACCTGTACGGATTCCTAAATAGATTTAGAAAACAAAACGCTACATACTATGGTTTGGAGCAGTTTTGGGGTATGTTTTAGCAGACTTGTCTTGGAAGATTAAGTGCCACAATGTGTCTTGGTTCTGGTGCCAGGAGCAATTTAGATGCTTATCTGTAGGGATAAAATCATTATACCAGGCTGATTTTCTTCTTCACATCAGATATTACTGATGTTTCAAAACGCAAATAACATACAGAATAAGCCATCTTTTGGATTTGCTATACTTGATCACTTGTAGTCTCTAAAACAAAGCTCACTGAAAGCTTTCGAAAAAGGAATTTAATTTTTACTCATGCTGAATCAGCCACAGTTCAACTTCTCTAGGGTATGAAAATGACAACTAAATTATTTACTGGCTATAGGTGTTTATACTTGCTCATTTTACCCTAAAGCATATGAGTTCCTGCGAGCAATTAAATGTAGTTAGCAGTTTTCACACTAATGTAAACATTTGTATGCAGTAATTAGTGCTTCTTGCCATTCACCCATAATGAAGAAAGAAAAATATTACTGATGGCTGCTGTTTAGTGCTTTTTTTTTTTTTTTAACTTGAATAGGGTTGCTTTGACCCTTTAAGAAACATCACCCTGAGAAAAGCAGTTTCTATTTCAAATGGAGAATTCTTTTATTCCTATCAACCACTAATGTTTTGACTACAAATGCATGCTTTTGTGGTCTTTGGGATATCTGTTAGTCTTTTATCACTTCTTGCTATAAAAATATTGTTCTCTCTGCATTTTGCCCTGAAAACTTTGTCATCTTTTTTTGAAAGAGATTGCAAAGAATCTCATAGTCATCAATGGCTACAAAGTCTTTATTTTTTCACTATGTTCAAGTAATATGAAAGAATAAATAAGTAAATAGGAGCAGTGGAAAGCAATTATTTATAGCAGAAAAAAAAATCAGTTGCTATGGTAAACTATTTCAGGAGCTATTTCTGTACACTAAGCCTGTTTCTTCATCTATCTGTGACAGAACAAATACCTTTAATTTGATATAACACAGTTTATTTCAGGGTGGCCAGCATAAAGAACGGTGGCATCAGGTTCTCTGTTCTTTCCAAGTAAATTTGTAATTTAAATTTAATAATTATTTCATGTAAAACAAAAATTTCTCTGTCCATGCTCAACGTGAAGACTTACATATAAAGTCTATTTCTGTATAAGAAGTACATAATGTTTCTTTTTAACTGTCCTACACCACAGCTTTTAAATATACTTACAATAATTGCTCTGTAAGGCACTCAGCACTGCTTTGGAGTACTGTTTACTCTCTACTCAGAAGAATGTGATGATTTAGTTGTGATGGACTTCAGGTTTCCGAAGGAATAGTTCTTGAATTCTAGATGTTAATAACAACTTGGGTAATGCTTCAGGAAGATCATTAGCAGCATTAACAGTGGAAAATTTAGTGGAAGAAGTAGGAAAGTGTTCAGTGTAAACTGGAGCAATGGCAGTGAGTGGTTTGAAAATGTTGGGTTTTAAACACTGAGTACATTGAACAGACATGAACAGTCCTAGGAGATTGCAGTGGAATTTAAGAATCCTCTAGATTTTT
This sequence comes from Bambusicola thoracicus, assembly GCA_002909625.1. Taxonomy (NCBI): domain Eukaryota; kingdom Metazoa; phylum Chordata; class Aves; order Galliformes; family Phasianidae; genus Bambusicola; species Bambusicola thoracicus. The sequence goes on along the minus strand of PPHD01004083.1, from coordinate 9,466 downwards.
TAATGCTGTTGCTTTGTGACAGACCCATTAGCAAGATCTTTGTTTGATTTTTTTTTTTTTTAATTCTTTTCAGTTGGTGACCCAGACTGTTAAAATGTGAAAACTGTTTCATTAAACTGAAGTATGTGCAACTTAGTTATGTTGACGATTAAGTGGAACTGCAAATGGAAAGTGTTACAAGTTATAGAAAACAGATAATGCAACATAAAGATAGGCTAAAGGAATAAGAGGAGGAAGAACAGTGTTCAATCTGAGTGGAGGGGGGAAAAAAAAAAGGAATAAAGATTTTTAGACTTCCCTGGTGCAGAAGGAAAATGTACATTAGATATTTTAATCACATGGAAGATGCTTTTTAATGAGAATATTTCAATCTGTGCTTCAAGAGATCTGAGTTGGTCAAAATAAACACTGGCACATCTTAGTTACAGTGCTATTGGGAGTTACCAGTCAAGACTAAAATGAAAGAGTGACTTTGCAAATGTTTATAGAGGAACTGCATGTGGTTGAGCAGTCAGGGTTTGTGGTCTGTGTGGAAGCCCCACTGATTGAATGTTGCATTTCATGTGGATCCTTCCACAATGAATGTGAAGAAAATTGTATTTTTTCATATGACAAGTGGGATGGGCATTAGTGCTAGCTGCTGATACTTCCTTGCTTTATTTTGGTAGCATTCTTACTAAGCACATGTAAAAAGAGCTGTCTTGTGATATTAATTACATGATTTCCTAAGCATCCGTCTAGGTCAGCTGCTGCTCTGAAAGCGTGATTAGAATTCTGAAAGTTATCAAGGACATAGATGGTGAATCCTAAGAAAACAATTACTATTTGATTTGCTCAGTTTGAAATCTGTTAAGAAAGCTACTAGAAGTGGTACAATACTCTTCCATTAAAATTATTAGCTTAGCAACTTATCTGGGTGTAAAACTAAACCAAATTCAGTCATTCAAAGAGCGTTTAATGGGTCTAATTGGGAAGCAGTATCAAAATGGATTTTTTCTAACTTGTTAGGCGGTGTTTATCAGAAACAGCAGAGGAAACAGTCTACAGGACATCGATTCTGTCCTACTTTAGTTGTGCTAGGATAATGACTAGTCGATGTTCTAGTAAAAAAGTTTGAAAATAAAATGCAACTGATTATGAAAGCCTTAAGCAGCTGAAATTGTTCTCAATGATGTAGCAACCGTTTCTGTTACTAGAATAGCCTTTGCTGATTAATATTGGGTTTTACTCAAGTGGTTGTCTGGTTAAAAATGATGAGTCCTTCTATACTGAGTTAAGGATTTAGAACTTTTAGAATTAGCCTAATTAAATGCTTATTAATATTTTATTATTAATTACAACATCATGTTTTTGCCTAGGGCTTTTGAACCAAAAATCTAAATGTGCTTTACCCTCTTTAAAAGGCTAGGAAATTAAGGTAGGGAAAGGTTAAGTAACTTGTTTAAGGTTATTGTACTCAGGCTGAAATCAATTTGCTGAGCTGTGTTGCTATCATTTTAAGACACATCAGAAATAATGTAGTCTTTCATTGAGCTGGAGATTGACTAAAGTCTTGTTAAAACTGTATTTTATTTACCCTGGGCAGATCATATCCATCTAGCAGCTTCTAGTCTCGCTGCTTTAAAACAGTGAAAATAACGTGTGTTATCATAGAGGAGAAATATACTGATGTAAATTGTACTTAGTCTATGTTTCTATCACTCTTATATCCTAACAATTGATTTTACAATTTACGTCAATGCAAGTGATATATTTACAAACTGATTTTCCTAATTGTAACTTTTGTGACTAATGATTAAGTCCATATAAACTGTTATAAAATGAAAAGTTATTTTTTTTCCATCCTTTAAATGAGAATGACCTTGTAGACTAACTCCAAAGAAACAAATCTGGTAATTGAAGTGCTAGCAGATCCATAACTTCACCTCCATTTTTTTTCTAAACCATTGTGTAGATAGTCAGCATAGTCTCTTCTCAGATTTCTTTGTGAGGGGGTTTTCCCAGTGCAGAGGATCTTGATGAAAAGAATCAATTAAGCCTGGAAAAGCTCTGAGGTATAAATATCCTTTGTAAATAAATAGTTATTGTATTAGATAAAACATGCTGATTTAAAAACTGTTGATAAACCATCTCTCTGGTCTGTGGCATATTTTCTGGAAAAACTCCCAGATTTCATAGAATGAATAATGCATGAGTATCTCTGCATGTGATTGAGTTGACTGGTTGCTACATATCTGAATATTCTGTTGTTTGATTCTGATTTGTTCTCTATTGAGAGCTCCCTAACTAGTGCCTTCCAAGGCAGCACAGAATTCAACTCTCAGAATAGCGCAGTGCATTTTTTTCACATTAGACAGCATCGATGATGAGAGCAATATTTAATTTTGAAGGTACAGTCATCTTAAAATCAAAGAGGTGAAGTGATGAGATCAAGGATGTTCCGGCATGTTAGCATAGTTATTACTGTCAACCCCCTTGTCAAACAGTAGAGATAATCCACTCTGTTCAGCTTCCAACAGAGAACATTGGTTTTGTTATCATAATTTTCAGGTGTTGCGATGCTATTTAATTCTTGCCTCTTGGATAGGATTTTGTCTCTGCTAATTTATCTAGATTCAAATTTTAATTTATGTATTCAGTCTCTCCAGTACATACATATAAATGTAAATTTTATTAACATTTTGCATGTATATTTTTATTGTTGGTAAGAAATACTTCTAAGGAATATCTACTTTCATTAAGATATTTTTAGGGGTTAGTCCTGCAACCCAAATTAATCGTAGTCTTTTAAATTCAGGATTAGTTTTAACATTGAAGCAAGTAAGTGTTAAAGGACCAGTAAATGGTGTTCCAAATGGTTAGATGAGCATTTATTTATTTTTTAGATTATCTAGACTTTTGTGCTCTACGTCCTCAGGAAGTAGGGGAGAGCAAATTCAAAAAGGAAAAATGTGGTGGGCTGTAAAAGAAAAGCAGGTATCAGTATGTTCTAAAGATGGAGAGAGTGAAATGATGGACGTGAGGAATGCACTGTAGATTGTTCAGGTAAAATGTATGGAAGTGCATGGATGAATACAGAGATGTTAGTGCATCATGGTTAGACTGGAAAAGCATAGGGAATTATGATACCAGGAAATATTTGTTCAAAGAAGATAGGATATAGTATATGTTATGACAAATGTAAAGAGACTAAAGCAAAACGAAAGCTGGCTATATACTAGAAAACTCATTTGCAAATTTGTATTCAGTTTTCTAAACATATCCTCTTGATTTTATTCGTCTTATGTTATTCCTGCAAAGTCAAAACAATGAGCTTAACTAGGGTGAACATTTGCAGACAGTGAAAACAAATGTTCAGGCACTAATGGGTATGTGCGATTCCAGCATGTACTTATTGCATGGAGAGTTTACACAAGTCCTGTATCACACAACCTCTCGTTTGTAATACCGCTGGATATTTGAACATCATTCACAGAATTGAGAAAAATTCAGTTGTCCTTACAAATACTTAAAAATACTCCGAGTATATATGATATCTGTCTAATTAAAGGCATATATGTAACTGCAATATAGCATGTACATACATTCAGTTATGCTTTATAAATTATTTGCTATGTTCTAATAAAAAAAACTTGGAAACCTAAAATAAATAAATAGAAATGAAGACACTAGCGATACTGAAGATGTCAGAAGTAACACTGAAAGGTCAGGAAGAAAACAAAGGAAAAGAAGGGGCGGGGGGGAGGAAGGAGGGGAACGCAAGCCAATAAAACAAAGCCACTAAAATGAAACAAAAATAACATCAAACAAAAACCAACACATATCCTCTACACAATATTCATGTAAGTAATTTAACTTCTGGTAGAAACTGTACAGAAGTCAGCCTGGCTATCCTCAAGAGTACAATTATTCATGAGTATACAGGTTTACTGGGTCAGGCCCTGAATCAACAAGGCAGTGACTGTGAAAGATGGTCTGGAGCAGGAGAGTGAAAAGGAAGGTTAATGAGAAGCACTGGAAAGATGTTCATTAAAGTGGAAATTGAAGTCACCTAGGCTGAGAGCAGTGAGATCAAGAGTAAGGAAGAAAGTGAGCTTTACTCTCAAAGTCAGATGGAAGGTTACAGGAGAAGTCATAGGAACCAAATCCTGCACTGACAGAAGCTGCTGAGTGGCAGCTGATCAGCATGGTCTCTTTTGAATGCCGGATAATGTGTGCTGACAGCAGTTTGTCTGTCTTGACTAGGAACTGAAATACAGATTCTGAAATTAGGTGACGTTAACTATTAAGTGCTTTGTGGATGACAAGGATCTATGTGTGTGAAGCATTTATCTCTAGGGAAAGAGACATATTTGAAGTACAAGACTTTCACACTTAAGGTAGATTTTGTCAGGATTTTTTCTCCTATTCTTCCACTTAAGAATTTAAAGTTTTATTTTGATGCATATATTTTAATGTCCAGAGTTATAAAGAAATGTTGAATATTTGAGTTTTAGCAACGTTTAAAAAAAAAATCCCAATTCCAGAACCTTAAAATACTCTGAGAGATAAATTGTTGGGTTTTCTTAATCACAAATTATGTATTTTTTTCAAACATTTTTACTGTTCAGTATCAAACTGAAGGAACATCTGGATGATTCAGTCACTTTGTACCTTATGTTGCTGCTTTTATGTAGATTTTGTTTATTTGTTTGCTGCTGTGTTTTATTAGTTTGTTTCATTTTGTTTTCTGTGATTTAGTCCTATATTTTTAGGAGGGCATGGACCTGTCATTGAGCATCAAGTCTGGATGCTCAGCAGCCTGCTTTCCACACTGTCCCCATTTTCTATGAGTGATGCACTAAGGACTTTGAACTTCTCTTAGCAAACCACCTGAGTTTTCTGGAACACACTACCCCAGTGCATCAAGAGGCCCTCTCCTGCAAAAGACAGTAGCATCACCTATTCTCTGTCTTTGTATTTGATTTGATAGCAGTGCTAAAAAGTTGCAAGGGTGCAGAGGTTTTGCTAGTTGCTCCTGAGCGTGTGTCTGTAAGGAAACCTACTCGCTGCCCTTCCTTGTTATAAAAAGCTCGGATGTCAGAGCTGACAGCCTGGTATGTGCTGGGACAACATGCCAAGAAAAGGAAATGTAGTGGAAGAAATAAACCACAAATATTGTGCAGCGGGTCATACAATGGAGAGAAAAAAAAAAAAAAGCAAAGACAGAAAAACAACCCAGGTTTGGCTCTGCTGGTGGCATTAAATTAACTTTGCAGATCTCAGTGGTTCTGTATTTTGCTTCTGATGGTGGATAGCTACTGTTACAATGTTTTAACTTGCAGATACCTTCTGCTGTGAAATTTTACAGCTGAGTGAAGCATCATCAGTTTATCTTTATGGAGTGGCCTCTGAAATCTGGGGTTGTCATGGTCAGAGTCCTGTGCTTGAGTGCTTAGGATTTCTCTACAGACTGAAATCCCACTGGCCACTTTGCAGCAGGGAGCTCCTTTCTTGACAGAGGAGACTCAGAGCTTCTCCATTGAAATAAAGAGAAAACTATTTATTTCACTCTGTAAGACTTGTCTCTCCATGCTCTTATCTCCAGCTAGCTGTCCAGTATTTTAATGGACAAGCAGTATTCTAAAGGTGAAGGGATTGTAGTTGTTGGAAAGAAGGGAGGAAAGAGATGGTCTCTGAAGAGAAATATATAAAACAGAATTTAACGCACTGATTGTAAATCACAGGAGTGCTGCTTGTGATTCGCTATGCAAAGAGTGAGCCTACATCTTGAGTTAATCTTAATGACCCAATTGTGGATTGTTTTACTGTAGATATATTATGTTAGCTTGGTCACTTCTTTCGAAGTCTGTCTCACTTTTTAGGATTATGTTTAGTGTTTATTGCTGCACATGCTCCACCTTGTGTGTATTTATCCCCTTTTTGCCCTTAAAGGGAGAAACTACTAAATGCGAAAGAAAATCTCACATACATCAGAATTTCTAGAAAGCAATGCCAAAAGCAGTCCAAACACTGAAAAGCACATGAATTTCTCAGATGTTTTCATTACGTGCAGTTGCCCCCTGCCTGGTGCAGCTGCCTCATGTGCCCTTTGGCTGTACAGTTTCAGAACATAAAAAATATTCATCCACCTGGTGCTAGAGAAAATAACAAATTTCCTAGAATTTATTTCAGTATTTGAGGATGGCAGCTTTGCTCTGGCCCAATTTGTAGCATGGAACAGGAGGCGGAGGGGAGGCCTGGCACAGGCCAAGGCTCACAGTCAGCACGTGCTGTATGAGTGCCACGTTGACTTCCAGAAGCAGAGGAGCTGATCTTTGCCCCCAGCCTCCCTGCCACATCACTCACTGTTTTTCTGATGCACTTAAGCCTTTCCAGGATGTTTCCTGTCTTTGTGTCCTGCCTACCCCTACATTATCCTTGGGGCAGTCTCACAGAGAAAGTAAAACATAGATTTCAGAAGGGGGTTCAGAACAATCTCAGTGGTGGTAATAGAAATGTCTTGGGATTAACATCTTTTCTTGTACGGGTGAAGATCTGACATACAGCCAGTCCTTTGCAGCTGAGGTGCTGCTTCAGCTTTGTGAATCTCATCAGATAAAAATGCCTGCTTGAAAGGTAAAAATAAGTTCGCACTTTCAGAAAAAGTGATTGGTCAGACTATAAACAGAGATGCATTCCTAGAGGGCATGTACTGAATTATATTTTTTATATTGAAATGCAATGTTTTCGTGTCCCATTTTTTATCATTTAGCTTACCCAACATCAAAAACAATTACAGCAATTATGAGATCTTGGTGTTTTTTTTTTTGTTTGTTTGTTTGTTTTTTTTTTCCTTAGGGGAATGCTATCTAAGCAAAGTCTTTCTATTTTTTTTATATATTTTTATTTATTTATTTTTGTCTCTATTTAGCATTTATCCTGAAAGAAAAATAAAGTAGAAAAATGACTGGTATTTTTCCCCCAAAGCATATACTTAGTGAATGAACAACATTTAAATTTCATGATTTTATTTTCCTGGAGTCATTCTTAGGATCAGTAATTCAAAAATCCCTGTTCCCAGTTTATTCTATAGGAAGCTGTAGGAAAGATCAAGAAAATGCCATCCTCTTTTCACCTAAAGAGCCATTCTTTTCCAAGGGTCTCCAAAGAGCTCATTCATTGTTTGGAGAACTATAACTGCCAGTCATGATTTGTCGAAATCCATTCCTCCTGCGAAGAGGCCCACCGGTTCCTGTTTGCTGCCACGAAGTGGCACCTCTTCTGCAGTGTGCAAAAGATGTGATAATGAGATTCACTGGATTTGCCGTGAATTGGGGTTGCTGTGCATGGTTAGAAGGGTGTTTATGTTACTTGCCTAGGAATTCTGATGCTGAGGATTTGCATGTTAATGGTAACATTTTACTTCTAAAATGTGCTATTTTTTACTGACTTTTAAACTTAAAAATATGAAAGAGGCCATTGTCCTTCAAGATCTCACATTGATTGTATCAGTGAAAATTCAGTTTACTTCACAGTTTGAGATCTTTTTTTCCCCCTTATGTTAACATCTCTAGAAAGCTTGTGTTAAATTCAGAAAATTGAGCTGCATTCTTTCCAGCTTCTGTGTTCCATTGCCAGAAAGAAAGATCCTGCCAGCTAAATCTATCCATGGTTAGACTTCTGAATATGCATCAAGGACTAATAAACAGAGTTGCTTTGATTTTTTTTTTTAATTATTTTTTTTGCTTTACAATTTGATATTTGCCTAAGAACCTCATTGTTATGGGTTATTCAGACCAGAGACTTTCTTCAGCTTACAGTTCTTTTTTGGATCGATGTGGCCAGTGGTGAAGAAGGAGCAGGGCATGTATTTGTTGATTCATGTAAACAGTTACAGTTTTGAATGTTCAGAAGGAGCAAATCCAAATTTAAAATGTATAGGGATAGATTTCCCATACTTATTTTTAAATCTTAACGACTCCTCATAAGCTTTACAAACTCACAAGATTACAGAACTGATTTAACACACAGAGGCTAATTTTGGGCCATTTTGACTTGGCTGCCTTTCTTGACTTCAGATGTTCAGGCTCCTCCATCTTTGCAACATGTTTTTTTGGTGTGTGTTTTTTTTTTTTTTTTTAATTATTCCTGCATGTTTTATTCAGTTTTAAAAATCTTCTCCAAGTATCTCCAACTATGGATCACATTTGGAACCATTCTCACAGCCTTGTGGAGAAGGTCAGGACAGCAAAAGAATGCTGGAGTTGTATACAACGAATATTCTTTCTGCAATCATTTGTTTATGTAAACTTGTAAATTCTAAATTCAGACTTTCAGTCCTTCTCTTCCTCGTTTGTTTCTTACTTACAAGCTGTGCTTTCCTCTTGCTGAGAAGGTATGAAGTTGTAATCTTTACTTTTAGGAACCCTGTAAAAATCTCATGTTGTACTTCACATAATGACAAAAAATGCTCATTTATTCTACTGTATGTGCCAGCTACATAACGAATACACCTAGGCAGTAGCTAGTACAGTTGACTAGTAACAAAACAAAGAGGTTTCACAGCCAGTATTTGTGAATGTAGCTATGAAAGCTCCTTTTATATATTCCAGTTAATGTGTGGAATTTATGTAGTAATGTATTTGCAAGTAGGCAAAGCCCTACTAACCATTTTTTTTGTAGAACACTGTTACTGGAAAGCTATTTAAAGAAATATGCTGAAAGTAGAGAAGCTGGATTATCCATACTGTCTTTTGGGTTTTGGAGTTTTGTGTTGTGCTTGAGGTGGCTGTGCTGTGGAAGAACAACTGCTTGCCACAGCTGCATCAAACTAGATTTTACACTTGGAAGAAGTTATTACTTCACTTTAAAAGTAACAATGCATCAGATCTGTAATATTTTTTCTATGAATAATCTAGCAGCCACACTGGATATTTCTAATACAGAACTGAAAACCAAATAAAACAAGCTGAGCCACAAGTGTATAATTACAGAAGATTTGGAAGTTGATTAAAACTACTACAGCTACAGAAGCTTCTCACAACATTAATGATTTCTGGCCAACACATTTTGTAAACAATTAATGAGAGTCTAGGGTTTCTTCATTCTTGTTTGGGTCATTAACATGCTCATTAAAACACGCTCTTAGCCTCCAATTTTTGGTGTGGTTTTCTTTTTTTTTTTTTTTTTCTCTGAAAATCTCTCTTCTTTTGCTGAGATTCCCATGCACCGAGTTACTGTGTGATGTCTTGTGAGGTGCTGACAATTTGCACCTCTTCTTAAGAGTAGATATGAGTGATGCTTTGCCATTTCATCGAGCAGGAGGGAATAGGTCTTGTCCTGTTCTTCCAAAGAAGTGGAGGCCATGCTTATGTCAGGCAACCAGTCTTTAGCAAATCTGAGCACAGCATTTCTTCTCTGGTTCATTTCTGAGTCTTTTGGGTTTTGTTGTTTTTTTTTTCCTTATATAAAGGGAAATTATGAT
>PPHD01004082.1:6007-20179 GCA_002909625.1 Bambusicola thoracicus | reverse complement strand
TTTTTTTTTTTTTTTTAATGTTTAATTGCAGATCAAAGTCTTGGATAACCCATCAGGTGTCTTTCATTTCATGCAGTCTCTTGCCTTGCTTATGTCTCCTGTTAAGTAAGTATGAAAATAAAATTCTGTAAAATTCTGCTGGTTTAGAAGTGGAAAGCACTGTGATAGAAAATCTTTTGTTCCACAGCCCCGAAAGTGGACAGATAAGAGATTCACAGTTCAAGATTTTTACTCATTCACCTTGAAATACAGCCGTTGGCAGTACATTCTCCTTCTTCACTAGATGGCTTGCTTTTAACTGTGAAATGACTCTGAGGGCTGATTTAGTGGTTTTTATTTTCAACTGTGAATTCTGAAATAGAGTTCTTGCCTTGCACGATGACCTGCTCAGAATACTGTTTCTGCAACAGACGGCCTTGAATAAAGTGTATTTAAGATTTTGTGAACGTGATAGTCAGGCCTGGAGTGAACTGGGACTTTCTAGTTGTAGAAAATTCTTTTAAAAGGGTTTGTTTTACCTTTCTAGAACTTTTTGGGGAAGCAGGTGTGTCCTGAGGCACGTGTGTTGCTGGTGGGTTATTAGAATGTCCTTCAGCAAAAACTGATGCAAGATGTCTGGTGTGGCTCTCTTAACTGTTCATACAAGAACACGGGGACTCCGCGTGGCTTTAATGTTAGAGGTCTGAGGTTTGTCTGGTACAGCACCTGTGTATCAGGAGCCAGTTTAGATTTTAAACCTAATTTAGGATAGGCTACTGGTGTTGTGAAATTCATAATTGTGAAACTGGTGTGTTTGTATTATCAGTGTAGGGATTCAGAGAGGTCAGGAGGGTAATAGGGTGTCAGAGTTTTGTTGCTGCGTGTTCAGAGTTCTGCCACGACATTTCTGCTTGAATGGAAGTTAGGTGTTACCATTTTAACTTCTTATATAGCCTTTCTGTATGTTTGTTTAACTTGCTGGTATACATTTGAAGAGCTGAGGATTTATGTGACAGAGAGTCTTGGAACTAATGTCCCAGACTTACAGAAGTGTAACATGGAACTGGAGCTGGCTTGATATGATGCAATTCTTTCCTGGAAGTTCTTTGGTTGTGGTAGCTCAATGTACTAATGTTGGCATGATGTCAGCCAATGCAGCCTTGAAAGTTGTATAGTGGAGCTGACCTGCACAAGTCTTGTAGGACATCAGCTTATTTGACATACTTGTTAATTTCTTGTCGTTTAATATGTTTTGATTGTCTTGGATGTGGGTCAACTCCAGAAGACAGCTAAGCCTCACACAGCGACTTATTTCCCCTGTACTTGGAAGGGTAAAAAGTAATAGTGCAAAAGCTTGTGGGTTAGGATAAAGACAAATTAATAGGTGAAGCAGAAGTTGTGCAGTGCATGCAAACAAAACAAAATAAGGAATTCATCTGATACCTCCCTGTTGGCAGGTAGGTGTAGAGCCATTTCCAGAAAAGCAGGACTCATTGTACATAATGTTTATTTGGAAGACAAATGCCATCACTCAGAACATCCCCCCCTTCCTCCTTCTTTCCTCCAGCATTTACAGCTGAGACATGGCACTGTAAGGTGTGGGATATCCTGTTGGCCCGTCTTGGTCAGCTGTTCTGGCTGAGTCCCCTTGCAGCATCTGGAGCACTCCAAGTTGGCAGGGTAGCATGGGAAGCAGAAAAGGCACTGTGTGAGCATTGCTCATTGCAACAACTAAAACATCAGTGTGTTACCAGCTGTTCCAAAGCACGGCACCATAGAGGCTGCTGTGAAGAAAATCAACTCTGTCCCAATCAAGACCAATACAGTTTTGTAAGGGAAAGATAATGAAATTCAGGGTTTTTAATTTTCTGATTTCCCTAAACTTGGTTTTTGTTTTAAATCAGAAATAGGGTAGACTTCATGTGCCATATGAAACCAAATGAAAGGAAAAGCTCCTCTTCCTCTGGGAAAGAGTCTGGAAACTGGACACTGGTAGATGAAGGAGGAGAAGAGGTACAGCAAATTATTATTATTATTTTTGCTTTTTGTGCTTTTATGCAGCCTTATTGTATTGATCTTGTGGAATGGAGTAAGAAAGGCTGAATGTTGTTTAGTGGCATCATATGAACTTCAGATATTTTTTGTTCTCCTTTTACCTCCGTGATGTAATAATAGATAATCATGGCAGAAAATAGAGTTTCTAGAAATGAGTAGTAGTGATGGAGATAAATTTAAGGGGCCCGTTGCATGGAAATAGTCCATTTGAATTCTGCTTCTCCTCATAAACCACATTTCTGAAAAAAACATTTCTACTTCTGTTTCCTAGTTGATGAGTACATGAACGCAGCCAGGAATTTTGGAGCTTATATATGTAGGAGGAAGTTTAGTTATACTTTGTTTCACTCCTTCAAGTAAACTGGCGGTAGTACAAATTGTGAAGCTTTTTTACTGTGCTTTTTGTTGGAAGGCAAGTAAAACTGACTGAATTTATCTACAGGATGAGGATCCCGAAACAAGCTGGATTCTGCTTTTGGAAGATGACCTGATTGCTCTGTTGTCACAGTTTCCCTTTCATGAACTGTTTCAGCACTTCCTTGGGTTTAAGTCTGCAGGTAAAACAGCTGTTTTTTTCTTATGGTAATTGTATTAATGACTACAAAGGCATTATGGGAGTCTCTGATTTGAAGTTGTAATGAACACATGCAAGAACTCACGGACTAAATAGATAAGGCGGAAAGGTGTGATGTTTGTATGGGATAACTTAGAATGTTACAGCAATACAGCCACATCCAATCCCTGGAGGTTGTGGATTCCCCATCCCTGCAGGCATTCAAGGCCAGGCTGGATGTGGCTCTGGGCAGCCTGGTCTGGTGGTTGGCGACTCTGCACATAGCAGGGGGGTTGAAACTGCATGATCCTTGTGTTCCTTTTCAACCCAGGCCATTCTATGAGTCTATGAATACTAGAAAGCAAAACACCAGAGTCCCTTAGTGTTATCTTCCAAGGGTTTATCCTCGTAGATGTGCTTTCAGAAATAGTTTTTCCTTCTTGCATATGAGCTGTAACGTTCTGTGACTATTCTCCAATTATTTCTTCATTCTTGTTAAATCTGTGGACAATTATATGAAGCAGCTGCTTGTTAGAGATTTTAAAAGCTGCATAGACTGTTTGTGCTTTCATACTTAACAGGTGTTTGTTGTCTGTTTCCTAAGGGAAACATAAATCTCAATTAATGTCTATCTGACAGACAGAGAAAATGATCTTTGTTGGTTTGAGCACTTCTGAAGGAAAGAATCCAGAATTCATGCATGTTTTTTGAGACTTAACTTCTTCTCTCTTGTTCTTAGGTACTTATTTTCCTGAAAAAACAACTTCTCAGGAGATGATGAAGATTTTTGCTTTTGCAAACTCCTTGGTGGAACTTCTGTCTGTGGGGTTAGAGACATTTAACAGAGCACGATACCGACAGTTTGTGAAGCGAATTGGTCAGCTGATCAAGTAAGGGAGTATCTTCTCTGTGGCATGGTTGAATCTTTTTCATACATTCTGGTTTAAAATTTAGATTTCCTTAATGAATAAGCTAGCCAAGGTCTGGTTTTGGTTTATTTTTGTTTTGAGAGTTCTGAAGTCCGTGAGTCCTTTACTTGAAAGCTGCCTGTGAAGTAAAGAGCTGCAGAGTCGAAATGCTATAGCTGCAGAAGAGAGCCAGGTGAACTGTGAAACATCAGCAAAGTTTATTTAATCTTCCTTCCTTACAGACTGTGCTACTGCTTATTTGCAGTTATAATCCAGAATTGTTTCAGTTTTACTTTGATGTTTCTTAAAAATAAATAAATAAAAATTACACCTTGAAGATGTTCTTGCAAATTTAATTGGAAGCAAAAGGTTGCTCTTTATGTTTAAATACTTAGCATTCACTTGCCTTCAATGAGTATGTTTTTAATGGGGATACACTTTAAATTACTCAGTGTAATTAGTCTTTTATGGTTTTATTGCGTGGTCTGCCATTTCTTAATGTAGGATTGTAGAGCTTGAAAGATCATGTGCAAATTAACTTGATATAACAGAATACTATGCATTGTTTGCTTGCAAAACCAAGGAAACATAACACAGGAATTTTAGACTCATTCTCTCTAAAACAGGGAATTAAAAGAACATGCTACTAAACAGTCTCTGGAAAACAGGACAGTGTGTTAAATGTCTCTCTTGTGACTAGACCAGAGTCTGGCTGCACGTCTGTGTTTTGTATGGTGATTATGTGCTTAATGATACCTCTACAACTTTGTTCTGCTGTGTAGGATGACGCTTTGCCATGTGAGTGACCACTGGGCCCAGTACATTAGTGGCAATAAACAATATGGATCGATAGGACATCCATACTCCATGGACAAATTGCAGCTGGAGTTTGATGAGCTGTTTTTCAGAGCTGTTCTACATGTTCTGAAGGCAAAAAGGTAAGCTGTCCAGTGTGGCTGATACGGGCTTCATCTTGGAGGTGTGAGATATTTGAAACTGGGATTGCAGTAACTTTAGATACTTCATGGTTTCAACAAGACGGTAATATGCAGGATTTTTCAGCACATTGGTAGCATTAAAATGAAGAATTATACCTTGAATTCTAGTATCTGGCAGAAGCTCTGGGGACTCGTTCAGTTCAGAAATAGGTTAACCCAAAATTAGAGGTACCAAAACACATCTTCACATTCCTAAGTCTGTCCTGACTGTATGGGAGGGGTGTGGGCATGTGTTTTGTTTTGTGGTTTTTTTTTTTCAAGTGTTGAGGTTTATCAGGATGAAACTCTTTCTGTTTGCCTCTTCAAACCTAACAGGCTGGGAGTCTGGCTTTTCATGTCCGAGATGCCTTATGGAACATTATCCAGCAACATGCTCTGGAAGCTGTTCTTTGTCATGCACTGTGCAGAGAGTGAGAACCTGGAAAAGCTGTGCTCTACTTTACAGCCTGCTGACTGCAAACAGAGACTTGAAGGTAGAATTTCTTCACTCAGAACCAATTCTAACAGATTCAGCTACAGTTGCATGAGCAACAGGATTAATTCTTTGCAGGTTCCACTGTTGAATATACCCTCTGCAGCATCACAGATCTGGTGGCCTCACAGTTGTCTTGAGTAGTTTGACAGGAATTAGTTTCCTCTCTCGCCTAGCTGCTTCAGAGAGATGCAAGAGTGCCATGCAGCAGGTACATCTTATGTGGTCTCATGTCAAGTTCCATCTTGACCTTCAGCAGCATTTGGACAGCGATTTAGATCCTGAAATACAGAATTTTGTATTACTTGGGTTTTTATGAGCTGTTTTTTGTCTGTTAGAATTGGAATCCTAGGGGTTGGAAGAGACAGGTTCCTTACAGTAGGCTGAGCAGGAAAGACTGAATCTTCAGCTATTGCTAGCTGTATAAACATTCTTTCATCTTTCCCTAAACTTGGTAGATTTGATTTCAGCAGTTTGTGTTGCTGGATATTTACTTATCTTCCACAGCTACTGATAACTATGTGCAGATGCTTTTTTTTTTTTTTTTTTTTTTTTTTGTCCTATATAGTTTTTCTTTCTCTTTTCCCTTAACTTTCACCCCATACTGATCTTCTCAGCCATCATGCAGGCTTCAGCTATAGCAGAGTTGTGTAGAAGCCACTGTGAATGTCGCCTTTCCTTTGCTTCCTTCTTCATGAGAAAACATTTCAGGACTTGATTAGCAGGGAGATGGATAACCAAAACAGTGACTGCATTCTCCACAACGACTGTGGTGGGTTGCAGCTGCAACAAAAAAAGCACTGATTTTTTAATTTTTTTTCTTCGAGCTTTGTATTGCTTCCTGCTAACTTCTGTTTTGAAGTCCCTGGTATGCTGATGCAGGATATTTTTATCCTCTTCTTTCTCCCCACTTGGTTCTATCAGCACACTGGTGTTTTTCATAAATGTCTAGGCAGAGAGTATCGGAGGTTTTTAGTGAAATCCACCTAATCTTCTCAAATAGCTTATTTTTCCTGACACCAGTACGATACTGATTTATTTCCCTTAATTCGTACCCTAATACACCATGGCATAGACATTCTCTTGGGAGTATACCCCATTCATTGATAGTGGTGGGGGTGTCATTGCTCTACTGTGAGGTGATGAGGTGGAGGCTCTTATTTCCTTGTTCCTTGTCTGCGTTCACTCCCAGGATATGGCTTAGTGGGAGTCTGTGAGTTCAGCATGGGGGACTGCAGTGCGTGGAGCCCAGGTACAGTGCAGAGGAGGGCGTTGCTTAAGCAGGAATCTGCAGAGAATACACTGTGCTCATGTGTTGAGCAGCTCTTTGCTTTCCATTTGTGGTCTCTGTTCATGAATTTATCAGGCTGTTTCTCTTTCTTCTATCCAGTTTGTCTTCAGCCCCTTCCCCTATTGCTTAGCTAGGTCTGTGCCTAATGAAGTGTGCAAATCACAGTGTTAATGTGACAATTGCTGTCACTGGTTCATTTGCTGCTTTCATGTTCAGTCCCTTTTCCGTGTGGCTTATTTTGCTTTGCCTTTTTATACAGTAATGACCAAGTCTTTTCTTGTTCTTAAATAAGGAGATGAGCAGGTGGGACATCAGCTGTATGTCTATTGTATCTGTCAAGACTGCAATTTGTACTACCGTATGGAAAAACTCTTCATTGAATTGCCCAGTTCTCCAGCACATTGTTCAGGTGTTGCATTGACTGTAGCAGTTTGATCTCAGGCTGAAGTACAGTTGCAAGATTCTTGACAGGACTTGATGCAGAATCTAACCTAAGTGGATCTGCTTAATTACAACTGTGCAGACTGCCTGCCTATGCCAGCTAAGTGCTAGCGTAGGACAGAGTGCTTTTCCAGCATGTCTAACTGCTGTGGTAAGGTCACTGTAAACCATTTATGGTGGTGTGTTATGCTTCAGAGGAAACAGGCCACTATGCAAACGGCTGGACAGCTGAAGTGCAGCTTTCATTGTGTGCTTTGATTTTGAGAGAAATAAAATAAAATACACACACACACACATATTTAAAATCCTGTTCATATTTCTTTGTATTCTTCTCTTTCTGTTTTCTTCCACCCAGAGGATTAAGTGTTTTTTTTTCTTTTTGTTTGCCTGCATTTCACTCTTGGATTTAAAGAAGAACTTCTTTGCTTTCAGATGTACTTTCCAAACGAGTATATTCAGTAATTTTGTCATATTGAGTTTGAGAAGCAGAAGTTGATCTTTCTCTGTAACTCTTCAGTGTATCTTAGGCCCAGTGCTAGATGTTTTTGTTTGTAGTCAGCACAGAACGATCTCTCTAGTTTAATTTGATAACGCTATTTGAGATGTGAAATATTATGTGGAATCAGCAGTCTCTTGACTTGATCTAAATCTCTCTACTCAGCTTGGGTGGGCTCAGTTTTAGTCTTTTCTCGGATGTGACACTGGTTGAAAACAGAATGCTTGCATGTAACTTGGACTTCATCTGGTGCACTCATTGCTGCAGTGTATCATGAAAGCTGAAACCATGAGGTCGTTTTCAAAAAGCAAAGACTCGAGCAGTTCTTCCTGTGGGTGATCTTTCCTTGAAGCTTTCACTTTGGATGACTGGTATATTTTCTGGGCTCACTACATATTACTGTGTTCCTTGCACCTTTTTTAAAATCAGCTGGTACTGGTCATTTCTGAAGAGAGGATCATGACTTGCAGGTCTCCATTAATGATAATTCCTTTGTAACTGATTCTTTCTCTGGGATCGAACTGTGTAGAAGTATTGATTATGTATGTCCTTTTCTAGACCCACAGCACCTTGAAAGTTTCGAAAAGTATCTCCAGTCAATGAACTGCTCAGAAGAAATTTGTCTGCTCACCACATTTGCTCAGATGGCACAAACCAAACGGGCTGACGCTGATGAGGATTTTATCAAAATCATTGTTCTGGAGATATATGAGGTGAGAAAATATTACTGGTCCGTTCGGGAGAGGATGAAGGTGCTCATGTTCTTTGTAACTGTGGGAACTGTGTCTGTTTAAACACGAGACATTCATGGTTTCTGCAGTTTTGCAGTTGAAAAACAACTGAGATAGCCCTGCTTCTGAGGTATGTAATTTAGTACTGAGTTAAAATATTCTAAGTTGTTTATTTTTTTCTTTATGGAGGAGCTTTTCTATAGACTAAGCCACAGTGAAACACGAACAAAACCACATTTGTGGTTTTTTTTTTTGTAGCTCTGCATTTCCTTGTATAGCATGTTGTTTTTTTTTGTTTGTTTGTTTTTTTGTGATTAATATATGCTTAGTTTTGGTCTATTTCCTTGCTGCTGGCCTCATAATCTCATCAGCTGTTTGGACAGTTGTTTTTAATGTTGGCTTTTTCCATCCTCGCTGTCCAGAATCGGGAAGAACAACTTGGTTCTGCATTTTCACAAGGATGGTATACTGCAGTGTCAGTGAAGGTCAGCCATAACGAGTGACCTCTTTTTCCTCATCTCCTCAGGTGTCGTATGTCAGCCTTTCAACAAGAGAGACATTTTCCAAAGTTGGTCGAGAGCTCTTGGGGGCGATTGCCAGTGTCCATACACAGATTATTTCTGTGCTGTTGGATCGAGTTAGAGAGACCATTGAGAAGGTTGGAATGGTAAGTGAGGACCTCTGTCATTTAAAGCTAGTGCCCAGTTAAAACTAGGTAGAAGCCATACAAACCATGTACAGATACAGCTCAGTATGAATGGGTTATGTTAAAGACCTGTCTGGGGTTTTATTTTTCTGTTGTATTACTGTTTAAAGCATAAGAGCATAGTACAGGTTATTGTTCCTTGCTAAATACTGAATTGCCTTTCATTTTCTGTCCTTGAAGGTTTCTCTGTATCTGTTTAAAGAACTGCCTTTGTACCTGTGGAAACCTTCTTCATCTGAAATAGCACTGATTCGAGAATGGTTACTGAATTACAGTCTAACCACTGTTGAGAACAAACTAGCCTGCATTATCTTGGAAGGTCTAAACTGGGGATTGCGTGAGCAGGTATGTATTAAAGCCAGAAGGTTGAACCTGGGTGGGTTTCCAGAGGAGAAAGTATTACTCAGCCTGGGACTATGACTGAATTTGGAGACGGTTGGTTATATGCTGTTGATACTATAGCTGTACATTTGAAGGCATGGGGTGGGAAATTCATGGTGACTTTCTAGCCTTCTGCCTGAGGAATTGCTTGTGTTGGTTTCCTGTAGCACTGTAGCTGAAATTGAAAGAGACTGAAGCAGGAATTTTTTTTTGTCTCCAATAAGGGAAATGGCTGAGAAAACAGCTGACAGGATACTTCTTGTAAGTCACTTGGTAAAGATATCAGTGTCAGCAGAAAATAGAGGGATCCCCCAGGTGGTGTTTATGAAGGTGGTGTGACTGTAGTTTGCAGGATTGTATCCAGATATGTTTTTCACAATGCAAGAAAACTCTTGATTGAAATAAAGAGGTTTTGAAGCCTTGCCGTTTTTTTAAATGATGGGGAAACATTGCATAGAAGGTTTGCTCTAGGAGCTTAATCTATCTAGGATTCAATCCAAGCTGAGTGTACTTTTTTTAAAGAGAAACGGGAATAGAGTTGGGAAAAATCCTGTAGCTTATGTTCAGTGATTCATTTTGGTACTGTAATGACTGTACGGAATTCTTCACTTTGCTATCTTGATAACTTGAGTACTTGGAGACAAAGGTTGCTTTACTTTTTCTCCCTATTTTTGACTACCGGTGAAAACAAGTGAACGGGAGGGAAAATTTAACTGGGAGGTCTTTGCAATAGCAGTTATGTCAGGTGTGGGAGGGAAAATACTTCTTTGAAGTTGTAGAAACCTTTTAAATGAAGCAGAATTCTGATGTGATCCTGGATTCTGTTTTTAGAAGGATGCTCTTCATCTGGATCCGGCTGTCCATTCTGAAGTTGCATTGATGGTCCTTGAAGCATACCTGAAATATCTCTCCCAGAAACCATACGCTGGATTGCTTTCTGAAAGCATAAAGCAGGTATTCCTTCTTCCAATCTACAGGAAAAAAGGTACTGCTAGCGACAGGAAGAAAAACTACACATAAAGACTATTTTGTTTCTTATCCTCCTTTTAAGAGCTACATTATGATGATATTATCATCATAATATGCCAAATCTGAATATTTTTGAACTCAGTGCTATCTGAAAATAGTGCTGTTTTTCTGGTGGAACATCTACATGAGAAAATAAGTGTTTTTAATTTGTCCCCTTGTAGGTTTACATTGTTATCTAGCCTATAGTTAGATCATTACAGTCTGTTTTTTCTAAGCATCATCTGCTCATGTAGAGCCCGGCAGTGCTTGCTTGTTGAAAGTGTATCGAATGCAACTGGTAAACATAAGAGGCATCCTTCCAGTGTCTCCAGTTCTTAATTTTACTTTATTTGAAGACTGGAGTGTTAATCTCTTTCAGGAGCTTTTTAATACTAATCAGTGCCGCGTTCCCTGAACACCCTACAAACACTTTTATATTGATTTTTACAGCACACTGATGACTGAGGAAGGTATGGCTCCAAATTACAGAAGGGGAATGGAAGGTTAGAAAGACCAAAGTTACAAATGCCTCTTTTGGATGGTCAATCCAAGATGTTTGCATATATTTATTCAAAGCTCTTAGCACTGTGTCGTTGCTTTATCTCAGCATTTCCTATACAGTGTTTTCTCCTTTCCTGCACTCCTGTGCTTTTTTTTTCCCCTCGAGTTTCTTTTTTTCCTCACACTTTGGCACTGCCATATTTTCTTTGCACTTTTCTGTCTTTGTCTGCTGTTCTTAATCATATTTTGTTGTCTTGTGCCATCTAGATGAGTTCTCTGCCCAAACCTGCTACAACCTAGGTTGCTACTTGTATTGTTGGGTCTGTACTAACTGGAGCTTGAGGAACATTTCTGCCTAGGTTTTTCTATATCCCCACTAAAGAATGGAAGAAGTGTCTGCACTGACTCATAAATCTGAAATTTACACTGATCTGTCAGAGCTTGTGCACCATTTTTCCTAAAGATCAGCTGAAACTTGAATTCTTTTGATCTAGGCAGACTGTTCATGATAACAGGCACATATATGCTGCACAAAGACTTTGCCTGTCCATGTTAAAAAAACTTCTTTGTAAGAGGAAACTACAAATTTTTAGACTTTGTTGACAGGTGGTGATTTTTATGTGTATTTGTTAATTTAAAAAAATCCAAACACCTTCAGAGATATGTGGTGTTTGGTGTTTGTTTTTGTTTTTGGTTTTTTTTTGGGTAAAAATATTTAACCCCAGACTAATATTGATTAGGGGAAGCTTCAGCACAGCAACATGGTTTGATAGTTTTTAACCAAAGAGATGGGTGAAGGGAGGGAGGAGATGGAAATCAAGGTCATAGAAACACAGATTTGAAATTAAATTAATTGGTGGTGCTACAAGGTGAGTCTGAAAAATAATTACTTCTGTACTGATCCACTGTCATGGTATTTTGGTGGGATAAGCTCATCCAAGCTGATTTGAGTCCTCCCAGACCGCTGCCATACATGATGTAGTATGGGTGTGCTTCCCCTAATTGCTGTTACTTCTGCTCTGTTTCAGGTCTCCTACCTAGCTAGCATTGTTCGTTATGGAGAGACACCAGAGAGTTCCTTCAACCAGTGGGCATGGGGCTTGATTTTGAGGTTAAAGCTTCACAGAAATGACCGTGGCATACAGTGTGGCTGGCCTGCAGTTCCCGTATCTGACAGTGTGCTTGACATGACAGAATCAATCACGCTTCACCCCCTCCTGAAGGCTGTTAAAGCAGGCATCCCAATCGGCTGTTACCTTGCACTGGCAATGACCACGCTAGGTCACAGGTAAGTGTGTTTTCTGGGTTTGCTTTAAATGGATGACCCAGTAACTGAGTACCCTGCTCGCCCTAATGGTGAGCTAAGAACTGTTAACCTCCTATGTAAGTTGGAAGATGATAAATGACTTCTGATGTGAGGGATTGAGCAGTCTTTAAGGGCAAACAGTTTTGAACACTACAACTACCTTTATCTTCCATAAAATTTTCCAAAACATCAGGATCAAAACAGTGATTAGAACTAATATGGAAACTGAAGCATTATTTCTGGCCCTTATGATTATGATTACTGGCCACTAACTACACTTAGCTACAGGACAGCTCCTTCAATAACTTCTACGGATTAGATGTAAGATTAAAGTTTTCCATCTTATCTGAGCGTGCAGTTCTTTCTTCCCTATCAAAACCTGATGCAGAGCAGTGTGCCAAGAAGCTCAGTAGTTAGTTTTCTGGACAACAGGGGCAGAGTTCATCAAAGCTACCTGTAAATGCAGTACAGACTGTAAGGTAATGCTTGAGCTTCATCTATAGGGAGTGGAGAAAAAGTCCAGAGGATTATCTATCTTAAGGTGATGCCAAGGTAGGTAATGTGAAACTCCTTCTGTAGATATCGCCATTGCCTCAAGGGAGAGATTGATTGAAAAGGTTAGGCAAGAACCATGAGCTTTAAGTTATTTCATACTTGGTGGAGGCTCCCATCTTCATTGGTATGTGTATGTGTGTATATATACATGTAAGTCCCCCAAAAGATAGGAAATACTTATGAAATCTTTCAGCTATGGAATAACATCTTCAGCTGAAGAAAAAAGCTCTGAATTTAGCTCTTTGGGATGTCAAAGGTTGTGTAAATATATGAATGTCTTTACGTCTCATTTCACAAAAAAGACCAACATTTCCATATCTGTTTGTTTATTTCAGTAGTCTACATGCTCTTCCTTTCTTTGTTGTTGTTCTGTTTTTACAGCATTGAGAAGTTCTGTGCTGAAGGGATCCCTCTTTTGGGTGTACTTGTCCAGTCTAGATACCTGAGAACAGTAGTTCATGTGCTGGATAAAGTTTTACCCATATTTTACTCTTGCCAGTACTATCTCCTGAAGAATGAACAGTAAGTATGATATATTCCTAACGTGCTTATTGCTTAAGACCAGTGAAAGTTAATCTTAAATGTATTATTCATTCTGGGTTTTGTGCTTAGTGAGAATGTGATGTGACAGGGACGAGTATCCGCTTTATTTGCCAAAATCCTTTTTGGCTTGTGGTTGAGAAGGCAGTTGTGGAAATGTCTCCTTTGAACATCGTGTGCAAATACCACTAAACGTTGCTTTACCATGGAAGGGGACTGCGAAGAGCTGTACTGACAAGAGCTCTTGGCTTGAGGTGGTTGGGAAAGATAAGCAGCTGATACTATCTATGTCCTTCCTGGTAAGTTGAGCAACACTGGGAGTATTCCCAAGTGCTGGGCCTCAGCTCTTTGTCCTGGTAAATTAGTAATGTGGTCTCTCATGTGCTTTTGGTTTGGACCACACGGCAGCCTCTCAGACAAATCCTGGGCTGGACTTGTGTGCTGATGTGGGTCAAGAACTATTGCCCAAAGGCAGCCTTGCTGTGATCCACCTCCTTTGGAGGTTAGGAGAATTAACTGCAGATGCAAAGTTTGTTCTGCTGCTTGGTTTTAGTACCAGACAGTGGTCTGTAGTGTGTTTAACTGAATAGATGGAATGAGTCTCTTTCAAAGAGTTAGTGCTTTTCTCTAGAAGTTTCTGCCCCTGGAATACCTGGTACAACCCTTCAGTTGCTCCCAGGAGGCACTGCCTTTTCTAAAAAGCTGAATGGAAAACAGAGGCTACTGCTTGCTGACTGCACAGCTGTGTACTTGCCGTTTCCAGTTTGGCCACGTTTCAAGACTTACGCTGTATCCATGTACTGTTCAGTTCTCAGATTTTGGAAGCATCCCACAGTTTCAGATACTTTCAGTTCTGGTAAAGCATCCTGGAGCTACAGTCTGCTTTGAACTGCTCTCAGTGTGCAAGTGATGTGGTTGAAATGGAGCAATTCACTTTACAGCATTGTTGTAAAGCAAAATCCTAGTATGTGGGTGTCACTAGCGCTGCTGATTTTTATGCTCAATTTTTAACTATCTAGAAACAGTTTGCCATGCTGTATAATTTATTCTAGAACTAATGAATGGCATTTAATTTGTTGGTATCCTTTAGGTTTTTATCCCACGTCCAACTGTTCCTTCAGCTGGATAGTGGAATCCCTCAAGGCATGACCCAGCAGGTCACACATAAGGTAACGCAGCACTTGACCGGAGCGAGCTATGGTGAAAACGTTAAGCTGCTCAACAGTATGATACAGGTAAGAAGACTTAAAA
>PPHD01004081.1:0-29531 GCA_002909625.1 Bambusicola thoracicus | reverse complement strand
GGTCAGCATGGCTCTCAGTCACCTGTCAGGAACTGGTGTAATTTACAAGCATTGAAATGGATACTGCAAGCTATAAGCATGTAATATACCCAGGAACACAAGTTTTATTTTTAAGTCACTGATAATTTTAGGTCAGAGATAACTTTATATTATCTTGTGAGTTCTACACTACACCTAGCTCATGCTTAGTAAGTTGAAAATAAAACGGAAAGTTATCACTCTTTAAATTTTGATAAGTGCTTTAAGGATTGCTCCATTCAGGTTACTAACTCATTGATTAAGCACATACACAATTTACTGAGTACACTTAACAGTTAATCAACGCTTTTTTCTACTCACCAACATTACCAACATCTAAAATTAGTGAAGTTCTACCAATTTTTATCTGGGTTTTATTACTTCTGTAATACTTCTGTGTGTATATATATATATTCATTATATACACTCCAGTTTGGAGGTGGATCCATGTCAGAAGTGTGCAAGGTAACAATTTTTAAGTGTACTGCATGCTTCATGCAAGGACACTTCTGGGACACTGATTGGAGAGTTTGGGGTAGGATGTAAGCATAGCTGTATAATAATGTAAGTACTACTCACACGTTAATGTTTAGAACTTGTCATCAGATTCTTTGCATTTTTGAGAAATTCTTTTCAACATCTATGTAAAGCATTGGCTTTGACTGATGTGCAAATTAAAGATAGCATACAATTCTTAGTTCATTCATATAGCTATTAACAATATATACAAAGAAAATTTAACAGCAGCTGTCTACCAAACAGATACATGTCTGGCAAAATATCTACAATAATGTACTTGGGTCAGATGGTCCTGAAACAAATGTTTAATAAATTTGAATTTTGCTAAAATGTGGTCATTTAGTATTCTGATGTCTTGATGTGCTCACTCTTCTGCTAATTTTGAATTATAAGGTGTTGAAGTAAGTTATCTTTATGAGTAAAAATTCTGAAAAAGTACAAGAAAATGAAAAATTGTGAAATTTTTCATTGGTTATGTATTCATGCAACTGCAATCCAAGATTCAGACTTAGTCTCTTCTCTCTGCAAATCCAAGAACTAAATAGACTTGTTGCCCTAACTAATATTGTATGTAGGAAGGCTAGAATTTGATTGGTTTCCAGCTTCAATTGGAAGAAATGTTCCATGGCAGATTTTTGATTCCAATGAGACAAAATCAACAGAAGATGTATTTTTTTTTTTATTTTTTTTCTTATCCAGATCAGTCCATTTCATTTGATCATAGAACAGTGCTGTGTTTTGCAGCTAGCAGTGTGGTGTCACAGAGGGACACCATGCCATCAAGAGTTCTGACCTGAGCCCTGACCCTTAAATATACAGGAGGTTATGATGTGACCTAAGTCATGTTATCTGTAGTAGTGTAATAACTATCAGGACTAGCAGTACTGATGATGTGACTATGGAGATCTCAGTGTGACACGCCTGTGTGGTAGTCTGTGCCATAGTTCATTCTAGAAAATTGTGGCTGACAAAAATAATCCATGCAGTCTAGGTTGAAATTAGCTCAGGTGTACCCAGCAGCATTGGCAGGATTGGACAGATACTCTTGCCTGAGCAACACAGTAGCAGGTGTGAGATTGTCTTTGTTAGTGAAAATGGTGCAGAATAGTTGCTTAGAGTTTGAGCAGTGGATATGTGTTTGTATCATGTTTTCTTTCTCACATCAGTATCACATTTATGTGTAGTATGGAAACAAGTTTCATATAAGTGTCATGAGAATCCATTTTATTTAATTGACTGGTCTCAGAAGGAAGGGTTGTTGTTTCATATATTTTCATTATAAACCTCAATTGTGATCCTTGTGGTTCAGTTTCTGCTGTTTTTGTAAATGCTTGCCTTTTCTGGATAGAAACAATTGTTCTCACATCTTCCATTTCTTTCTTTCTTTCTTTTAAACTATCTCAATTAAAAGTTCAAGTGGAACTGAAGCTCAGACTAGTTAGCAAGAGTAGGAACTCACTGATGAATAATGTAAACAGTGTTGAAACATCTTATCAGTGATCCTATCCTGAAATCAAAGCTGGAAGCATTCTCTAAGTCCATTTAATTTTTTCAGTTTTCTTTTTTAGACTAGGTAAGAACACAGACACTGCCAAACAATGGCATTTTAAATGATGAATTATTAATAAAAACAGTGATAAAGTGTGGTTCTGCTACTGGCAATGACAGATATTCCATTGACTTCAATGGGATCAGGACTTGTCTCTCATAACTGTGGACAATTCAAGGAGAAAAGGCAGCTCAAATCTATTTTTGCATTTCAGAGTTCTTGAGATGCTTAATATCCTTTTTTTAACACAGGATTTCTGAAAAGAGGATCATGTTAAATGCCAGGTACTGCCCCACTATATGCTTGGGAATAATTATTTCTGATCCTCAAATATATGACTAGTTGCAAATAGTATACTTGTATCTGCAATCTTTGTCACCCTTGATTCCATCATGCACAGGATTCTGTTTCTTTTCTACGGAGAAGGAGCTAAACTGACAGCTTTATATATGATTCGTGCTAGATAAAAAATTATTAGAATTCACAATGTGGTTATTATCATTTGAGGTATTATGTGTCTGCATAAGTCATTGTATAAAGGATTAAAAGCCTAAAAAGTGTTAATAATAAAACCCCCACATCTAATAACTTCAGAGATTAGAATTAATTGAATTAGTCTTTGATCTTGGGTATTAAGTTTTTAAAGAAAAGTTCAGCAGACGTTTGCTATTCTCTTTTCAAAGAACCTGCCATTGCTAAATGCAGGGTGTGAATATGTCTGTACAAACATCTATATGCCAAAAAGTGGACATTTAAAGCAAAACTGAAGAGAATTTCTCTATCGTGCTTCATATCGAGGCAATCAAAACTGTGATTGTTGTTCAGATATTTTAGCTTGACCAATTTTGCCAAACTGCTGGTGGGAAGTGAAATGAGTCAGCTGGAAATATGGATTTCTTTGTATCGTATACCAGTAGAAGTTCTATGGTCAATTGAAATAGATATGATAAGAAAAAATGTCGTTTAACAAACATTTGGGTGAATAATTCAGGTAGATTTTTTATATATATTTTTTTTAATATTTAACATACAGATTGAGGACTGCGTGCTGAAAAATCTTGACTAGCTGATGAGGTGGTAGTGGTTAAAAATGTTTAAGCCTTTTTATGTAGCTCTCTTGAACACTGTTATTATATGGATTAAATTAACACCTAAATTATTCAACATCCACATTTTGACAAATTAATGTCAGCTGATGTTTGCCGTGTGCGTATCATTCTCTTGTCATAACCTTCATGACAGATTCTGAGCTGAGCACTGTTTCTTCAAGAATATTACTTTTAGGTAAAATCTGTAAAGCTATTTTACTTCATGTTATTCTATCATCTTATTTGTGTCTAATGCAAATGCCCTCAATTTCCATTTTCAGTTACACAGTTGTCTAAGTAAGGTATGTGCTACCATAAAAATCCTGGTATGATAGTCAAAGAGGGCTCTGTCCCCTGCTGCTTTCCTTACTGTATTGGAAGTGGTAAACATATATCTTCTCAGCATCGTGCTTTGCTACAAGTCGTGTTATAATGGATATGTTATATCTGTTTGCCTTTATGCTTCTTTTACACTTTAATATGCAGTAAAGCTGTGAAAACTTATTCAATGCTGTGAGTCCCAAGCACAAATATTTGACTGACTGTCAGGTGGTGATGTTTTGTCTGAAAAGGTTTAAACTATGAGGAAAGTTAAAAAAAGAAAGAAAGGAAAAACAAAACAAAGCAAAGCTACAGGAAATGAATATTTAGGACATGTTCCTGAATAGTTCTGGCTGTCCGAGATGTGCTAAGCTACCTGGTGGTATCTTAGCAACTTTGACAACCTATTAAAGTGTCTTTAATTTTATCTCTCATACCATTCACATTTGTCTGCAGTGCATCTCCAAGCGTGACTTTGCATATGCCTGTATGTGACAGAGGAATTTATTTCTGGATGGTAAGATGGACATGAGCCAGCAGTGTCTCACAGCCCAGAAAGCCAACTGTATCCTGGGCTGCATCACCAGCAGTGTGGACAGCAGGGCAAGGGAGGTGATTCTGCCCCTCTACTCTATGCTGTGAGACCTCACCTGGAGTGTTGTGTCCAGATGAGGAGTCCTCAGTACAGGAGGGATGTGGACCTGTTGGAGCACATCCAGAGGAGGGCCAAAAACATGATCCAAAGAATGGAACACCTCTCCTAGGAGGACAGGCTGAGAGAGCTGGGGCTGTTCAGCCTGAAGAAGAGAAGGCTCCAAGGAGACCTGAGAGCAGCCTTTCAGTATCTAAAAGGGAGCTATAAAGAGGAAGGGGGCAGACTCTTTATCCAGGTCTGTTGTGACAGGACAGGGGGAAATGGTTTCAAACTAGAAGAGGGAGATTTAGATTGTTTTTACAATAAGGGTGGTGAGGCACTGGCACTTAGCAGATTCAAGGTCGGACTGGAACAGGTCATGGGCACCTGATCTAGCTGTCAGCATCCCTGTTCATTGCATGGGAGTTGGACTAGATGACCTTTAAGGGTCCCTTCCAGCTAAAACAATTCTATGATTCTATGATATTGAATTCCAACATTATGTTTGCTGCGGTAATTAGGAAAGTACAGTAGGTATTTGCGAATGAGTAATTTATCCCATTGATTTATCCTCTTAAATACTATACAAACAAGATTGAACAATTTATTTTGGTGTTGATCTGTTCTAAATTATGGATCATTTGCAAGCATTTTTATGTGGGGCTGATTCCTCAGTTTTTTCAGATGTGATTATTACTTTTGTTTCAGAAGGACCCAATGATAATTTTGCTTGCTTCTTCAAGTTTCTAACGTATACCTTTCAGTAAATGAAGTATTCTGTACTAAATATTTTACTAAATATTTTGCTAACTGTGGGCAAATATGAGATATGCTTAAACACTTGGCTGTAATGAAGCTGTCTGGTAGAGAACAATTGTATCTTTACATGAAGAAAAGGCTAATATTTTCCTTTCACATCTATAATAGAACTAATTTCTTCCCTCTCCATTTATTTCCCAGTTTTCTCTTGTTTATTAAATATCAAGGTGTTCTCAAGCTGGAGTACGAATTTGTTCTGTGAATATCTGTCACTAAAATGTAGTCATTCTGATATCTTTCTGGGAGAAGAAGAAACAAAAGTCCTCAAAAATTTTCAGGGCTGACCTGTTTGCCTTTGATCATTGCTGATAGAGGTGAAGTAATCACAGTGTTGGTGATTCGGAGATTCTGCGATACTCAGGTTTGACCAAGTCCTTTAGTTGATTGGCAGATAAAATGAGTGCATTATTGGTGTAGTCTGTAAAAATGGAGGTCAACAATTGATGTTATCCCATCCACATCTAATAGACATATATTTTGGCACTGAAATAAAAATGTGGTTACTGTCAATATAATCAATATTAAAATCATGAAAGAACTGAACAAAAGAGAGTGTACTAGTGAAAACTCTTTGGTGTGCTGGTGTACAGTTTACATTCTAGAACAAAAAGTCCATCAATGATAAAAGTCTAATTCAGCTGTTTTACATTTTAGTCATTTGAGAATAATAAACTCCTATTCCTGTGATGGCGATGTCTATAGGCTTTAATGTCTTCATCTCAGTGAAGTGTCTATATATGGTAGTCCAGTTCTGTATATGATCGTACACATATATGGCCATATATTAATAAAAGCAAGAAACTAGTATTTTATATTTTGAAGTATGTTGAACAATGAAAATTCTACGTGAAAACAGTTAATATAAAAGTATAAACTAGTGAGAAAAGTAGACCTGTCACTGAAGTTACTTAATAACCTGTAGGCTGAAAGAACCAGAGAATTCTGACTTTCTGCATGGCAGGCTACCATCTCATTTATAATGATGATTTAATCATAAGACATCCTTTCTTTAAAAAGGAAAAAAAAAAATCCATGTTCTAAGGAATGAGACTTATATCAAACAAATCTGTCATTTCTTCCTTCAGCTGATAGAAATTGCTGTTGGATTGCAAAGTTCCATTTAAGAGAAAGTTTAATGATAAATGTTTCCAATGTGAATTAGTGAATGGTAGTCAGCTGTGATTACCCCTCAGTTCGTTCCAGTCCTGCTACTAACTTACATTGCTGACAACCTATTTCTGAATTGCATTTGAAGTTGATTAAATCCTTCTTTTTTTGACCTAAAAGATCACATCAAACTGAAACCTTGAAAAGATATCTTACAAAAATGGATTTCATGTGGTTTTGTTAATTTCTGTATAAGTAAATATCAGTAGGAAATAAAGAGACACCAGTAATGTTCCATGTCCTTGCTGACTCAAAAAAGTGAGGCTTTAGTGTTGCTGCTTGGTAAATACCTTTCTTCTGAAGGCTGGGTTATTGAAAAAATTCAGTGTCAGTGATGATGTAGAAGTGAAGGCAGTAAAATAGTACTATCTGATTTCCTTCTTATGTTTCNGGCTTTAGTGTTGCTGCTTGGTAAATACCTTTCTTCTGAAGGCTGGGTTATTGAAAAAATTCAGTGTCAGTGATGATGTAGAAGTGAAGGCAGTAAAATAGTACTATCTGATTTCCTTCTTATGTTTCTTACATGTCACTCATTCTATACAGAGTGTGTTATCCAACCTAAATCTACTGAATCTAGTTTGATTGCTAAGATAATAGAGACTACACTGTGGCAGTGTTGAAATATCTGGAAGGGTTTTATATAGTTGTAAGTGAAGCTTGCATAATAATTTACAAATGGTAAAATCTCATTTTAGTGAGCATTTATCTTGATTTACATGTCACTCATTCTATACAGAGTGTGTTATCCAACCTAAATCTACTGAATCTAGTTTGATTGCTAAGATAATAGAGACTACACTGTGGCAGTGTTGAAATATCTGGAAGGGTTTTATATAGTTGTAAGTGAAGTTTGCATAATAATTTACAAATGGAAAAATCTCATTTTAGTGAGCATTTATCTTGATTCTAAATAAGGATGACAGTTACAGGTGGGACCTGGGTGAATAAAGCAAAACTGACTGTATTTAGTTTTTTGCTACAATTGATCAAATAAGCGAGTCAGAACTGTTTCTGTCCATGGGCTGATGAATGTGGGTAAAGCTGCAAAGCGGCTGTATGTGGAAATCCAAAATTTTTTAAACATAAAAATAATGCATGCTCTTGTATGAAAGTTCTCAAAAAGGTACGTAAGATGCTTTAAAAAAAAAATAGATTTCCTAATGCTGTATGGAAGTTGGTTTTTGTTTGTTTGTTTCTGTTTCTAGTTGACTCTGTCACTTTGAGACATATACAAGCAAATAAACGTAGTGATGTCAAAATCAATATGGTCACTCTAAATGTGAAAGTTCTCTTGCAGAGCTATCAGTAGAAAGGGAAATCTGCACTGTACCCTCTAAATTCACTTTCCTTTCTAAATGGCCACTGTATTCAGTGCTGTAGTTAACTCAGGAGCAGAAACTGTTAGCTTGACCATGTATTGCTTGCTGTAATCCAAATTTTTCTGGTGTTATGAAAGTCAGTTTCTGAACTAGCTGCTCAATCTCTGTTCAAGCTAAAAATCTCAGGGGTAATGTACTTCACCAAATGATTGACAGGAAATCACTAATATTAGGAGTTGAAAATTGGTGTAAAAAATACTGACTGACTGTGATGTAGAGAAGAACTAGTTCAAATTAACTCTACTTGCAAAGTGATTTTTAATTCTAAAAGACTGAAAAAAATATTCAAAATTCAGTGGTTCTTTGGTAGAATAAAATTTGAAATTGTTTCCATTAAAATCAATTAGAAAACAATATTTTTGTCTTCCTACAGCTGGCCTCAGGGTGTTTTTAAATTTTAAAATTAAGTTCTAAATTTAACTAACTTCTGTAATCTTTATTTGATGCCAGTTTAATCTATCTTCATAGAGCTTTGCTGAAAAAAGTTTTATGCAGACATAGACTACATCCCAACCAGTTCTATTTGCAAGGTATTTCTTCACAGGAATGTAAACGATCTTTCATTATTTCGCAATTTGTGGAGTGGTGAAGTGAATTGAAAAGGGTGAGTGACAAAACTCAGGAGTTGGGATAAAGGCACTAACTAGGTAAGGGAAAAGCTGCATGTACCAACAAAGCAAAACAAATAATTTATTTGCTACTTTCCATCAGCAGGCAGATGTATAGCCATTTCAAGGAAAGTAGAGCTTCGCTGCACATGATGATTTCTTGGGAAGACAAAGGCTGTAACTGCCCATGTCCCTTTCTCCTCTTCTTCCTTTCCCCCAAGTTTTTTTTTGTTTTGTTTTGTTTTTTCTGAGAATGGTGTCACGTGGCATGGAGAATCCTTTTGGGGTCTATGTCCCAGCTGTGTCCCAGTCACCTCACTAGCAGAGCAGTGTGAGAAGCAGAGAAAGCCTTGATGCTCTGTAAGTCCTGCTTACCGATAACTTAAGCATTAATGTGTTATCAGCACTGTATTCATCAAAAATCCAAAACAGCGCTCTGCACAAGGCACTATGAAGGAAATTAACTTTATCCTAGGCAAGCCAGTCCTCATCAAAGCTAAGGACAGTAGATACCATCAGAAAATGGGAGCAGGTTTGAATGTCTTCACTGATAACCTAGGGGTTTCTGTAG
Source organism: Bambusicola thoracicus (assembly GCA_002909625.1). Classification (NCBI taxonomy): domain Eukaryota; kingdom Metazoa; phylum Chordata; class Aves; order Galliformes; family Phasianidae; genus Bambusicola; species Bambusicola thoracicus. Next base: position 20,858 of record PPHD01004081.1, on the reverse strand, counting down.
TTTGGTTTAGTCTCTTGCTCTTCCCAGGTGTGCAGACTCAGAAAAGGCTTTTGACCTGGGTTCATTCCACTTCAGCACATTCAGAAAGCATCTTAGAAGTTGATGAACTCATGATTGAGAAGCACAACCAGAAGTTATGCTTGATGCTAGGTGCATGGAAATGCCCTCTGGACAAATCTTTCTGTTTTTTAGCATAAGGGAAGCATTGATCTTCCTTATTTCTGCACTGGTCAGGACCTGGAGGGTTTCCCCTTGTTAGAGGTCAGCTGGATAAGGGTGAGTTTAGCTGGCTGAGCTCAAGGTCAGCTCCATTGCTGACAAAGCTGTGGTGAAGAAAGCAGGCACATAGCATAAGTGCACACAGATGTATATGTCTGTGCCTGGCTTCCTTCTGCCCTGACCTAGACCTGCCTGATCACCTTATTGCTCAGACCTGCCTTCCCTAGTGGAGCAGTGTTGCCTTTACAGTGCCCCTGTTGTTCCCCAGTGTGCCTGAAAGTGAGTGTGATGAGTATGGGCATGAATTTCTCTGTTGTTATTTGTCCATAGGACTTTGTGAAAGTGTAGATAATTTTGAGACACACTGTATCAGTGCCTCATGTTGTACAGAACTATAATAGTATTACTTAATAAAACCTCAGTTGTTAAACATAAAGTTGAGAATACCATGGTAGTAGACTTGCTGAGGTAATTGTAGCCTAAAATGCTTGTTGGGCATTTTTCAGAGGACCTAGAAAGGACAATCAGTGGAATTAGGTGTGGAACTTAAATTTCTTTCTTTCAGCTTTCTTTAAAAATACCATGCAGATTTAAGAGAACCTCTATTAACAATTTGCATTTGAAGATCTATGAGACTTAGAGTACATTTGTATCTGTGCTCAGCATAAACTTTGTGCTGTAGGCTGTTTTTCAGTTCAATGATTTGTTCAAGGTCACATACTAATTGCTGGCAGAGCTAAATAAAGTATCTAGGAGTATCTGCTCTAACCAATATATCATACTCATTACTGGTTATTTTTCTACTCACTGGCTGATGGCTCTGGGACATCATGTCTGGCTGACTGAGTTATTACTTTCAGGTTTGCAGAAATTCATAAACGTTGAATGCTTCAACAAATAACTACCAATCTAGAGAAATGAATGGCAAAGTATCTTTAACCTGCCCTTTCCTTATATAGAATCTCAGATTTATTGCCAATTTCATGATGATCTTGGCCAAGCTTAATTTTTTCGGTAAAATTATGACTTCATGATAGCTTCTAGGGCGCTGGTAGTTAGACTAGTGAACGTGGTGTTCTGACTGCAGAACTTCTTTTTTTAAAAAAGAGATTTCTGAGTAATGACCTGTGATTTATTGGCATACTTCATGAAAAAACCATTTAGCTGTTTCTTTACAGGGAGCCTGCCATGTGGGATGTGAATTCATAGGTAGCTGATCTCTATTGGGCATGATAGTTTTATTAGAAGATGGCTGGTTAGAATTTTTTTTCCCTTTACCTTCTACATGCCTTTGAATGGAATTCTATCACAAGGAATCCCTCTAATGTTATATGAATGTAAGGGAAATAATGGTTTTATAAATGTTTATGTGTTAATAACAGCAAAGTTGTATTTTCTTTAGGTAACCTAAATCTCAAATGTAATGACTGAAATTATTTTTGATCCTAACACAGTTAGGCAGCCAAAACTCCTGGGACTGAGCAGAGCTTTGAAACAGACTTGATGCAGATTATCTCTATGCTAATGTCTCTGTTAAATGAGAAGCAGCACCTATGGAAATAAGGAGCGGTTCACAGGCAATGAAGAGAAAGAAGCTATACTTCCTTTTCTGTGTTTCTAATTACTAAATTCACTTAGAGTAGAAACTGTGATTTACATACGAGTGCTTGTGGAAACTGACAAGTAAATTACATTACATTAATGCTGTTCGGTTCCAGGCTTTTGTTGTCACAGGATTTTGTCTATTATTTTTCCCTGTTGAATTCCTCAGGCTGGGATATTCTTGTTCAGCTCAACAGTGAAATCGATAGTATGGGGAGCAGTTTGGGAAAGTTTAAGAGACTACTTCTCCAAAAAGGGGAGAAATTAATAGAAGGAGTAGAAAATACATATAGTAACACAGAAGGGAAAAGCCTACTTTTGTCCTGAAAGTAAACCTTATAATCTGAAAGTATTTTCTATTGGCTACCCAATGATTAATGGCATCCATAAGGAGTGTTCATCCTTGTACTATTCAGGAAATGTGGTAGGGGATGAAATGGGCAGAGTAAAATAATGAAAAGAGATTTGCTTCTATTTCTCTCTGCTGGGTATGGCTGTCACAATATGATTATCTTGTGTTTCTTTGTCACTGCAAGTAAGACAAAGTGACTTCCCAGTTTTTAACAGGAGACTGACATTGCAGTAGATCTTTTACAGTAAATCAGCTTTCAGCAAGAGCAAAGAGAATGAAAATAAGAAATTACTAAAAAATTGGGTTGAAAACCTGCAATTTCTGTCCATCACCAAAGGCATCTTAACTGCATGTTTGCAAGCATTAGAATGCCTCAGGAGATTGATTTTGCACAGCCTTAATAGGATTAGATACAGTCTCTGTTTGTTCTGACATATTCTGCCTTTGGACCTTTATAACAGGAAAGAGGTTTCTCAGGCTTTGATTTCAATAGTTCAGCGACAGAAATCTCAGGATCCCAGAAGAGCTCATGCTCTTGTTTTGAAAATATATTATTCATGGGCAGGCATCTCACTTGGGTAGTACTTGTGGGTCTGAATGACTGCAAGGACTTTCCCACTCAATCAAGTACCAGAGTTATATGATATCCTGTATCAAACAGAATGGGCCTTGTAGTTATTTACCTGGAATACTACATTCAGGTTTCACCCATTCCTTTTGAGAAGGGTGTTGGTGAGAGGCCAGAAATACAGAACCTTCAGCTTTTCACCTGGGAGGAGAGGTGGAGGGAGCTGCTTTTGTTTGGTCTCCCAGGGATGAGGCATCAGGCAGCTTGTAGCTACTTAAAGAACGATTGCAAAGATAGCAAGTCAATTCTTCTACAAATAAGCAGAGAGTAAAGCAAGAATCAAGAGCTACAAGGTCAGGCTTGAGAGGTTCATAGTGCACACTGGAGAAAAATTCCTTAGTGGGAGAGCAGAGGAAAATTTTATTGGGTTGCTTAGAGAGGCTAGAGATTTTACGAACTTAACCATACATGGCCAATCTATTTAGTACTTCATCATCCAGAGGTTCCTTCCATACAGTATTCCTATGGTCTCATTATTTTAATTCATATTGTTAAAATATTAAGTGAGATGAAGAAAAAAAAAGAAGGCATTATTAGTATTCATTTTGTTCCCTTGGTTGTTTTCTTTTTACATAAGATAGTCTGTAATAAACAGAGTCCTCTTAGTAGTTGTTTATGAAAGAAAAAAACAGAAAGGAAGAATATTACAAAAGGGATGATAATGGATGTCTACTTTCTCTTTCTTCCTTTTCATCTCTTTTTTCTAAGATACTTGAATGCATTTGTGGTAAGAAATTTGCTGAGAGGTGAGGTCATTGTTCCTTTGTCTACACAGAGTATGAGGGATGCTCTGAAAGTAATGCCTCCTATCTTATGATGTTGGCCCACAACATTAGTGGCAGATGTTTATGGGATGGCAGTAGAAGCTAAACTTACTCAACAGTGTTCTGTTGCGTTTTGTTGCCGTGCAACAGATAGCATCAGAGGGGCAGTCTGACAAAATGGTGTTTGACATGGAAGTGCATATGAAGAAAAGGTGTATAACTGAACCTCTATGTGGAAACAGTTGCACCTATGGACATTTATCAACGCTTGCTCAACATTTATGGAGACCAAAGAGTGAAATCATAGAATCTTAGAATAGCATGAGTTAGAAGGGAAATTAAAGATTATCCAGTTCCAACCCCTGAGCTAGTTCCCACCCACCTGATCAGGCAGCCTGGAGTCCCATCTGCCTGACTTTGAACTCCACCATGGGTGGAGCATTTGCAGCTTCTCCGGGCAGCCTGTGCCTGTGCATCACCACCCTTTTTCAGTCTATTACTTCCAGTCTTTATTATTGGTAAAAAATTCATTGGCTCACTAAATCTTATAACTGTTGTTTCACTCCTCTATTTTTGGCTGCATATTTGGAAAATACCTTAACAACAGAGAAGTTGGGCAGGCATTCTTACCAACAGACATTTATTTTTATCTACATTAAAGACCTACCTTTAGCAGACAAGGTGATGTGCAGTGTTCTTTTAACCTCTGAATCCAGACTTAGAATGCTAATCTGTAGCTCATTAATGGCTCTTTCAATTAGATAGCCCTGTTACTGGCTCACCAACTGTGCAACTTAGATGCTACTTGTTAAACAAGAGTAAAAGGCTAGGATGCAAATTAGTCCCCTGTATTTTTAGTCTCTATTCACTGACTGAGACTTGTCTCAAACCAACATGCACGTACATCAAAAAGAGATTCATTTTAATGCAATTTCCACAGTGAATAAACACAATAATACAAGGTGAATTTCATTTTTCTGAAGTCACTGAAAAAACAAGTTCACAGGATTTCTTCATTCTTTCTTGTCAGTAGACCAAAATTATGATACGATGGAAATCCTTTTGTGGTGACAAACACAATGTCAAATTTCCTTTCCTAACCTTCCACCTCCACCTCTGCTCCCTGTCCAGGTATCGTGGCCAGCACACGCATCTGAATTAAGGGTGCATTGGTTAAATGATCTAACTGAAAATCTAGTTTCTCCCATGTGTGAAGAGAAAATGGAAGCATGTCATCTGCATTAGAGCCATCATAAATTTGATTTTTCAATTAGATTGCTGTAGATTTGACAGGCAACATTGTTTTTTTCATTTATTTAAACAGTGTAATGATGGACAAAAATTTTGAGGTCACAAATAGAAATATATTTTTAAAAAATTATAGCTGTGTATTCAGTTTGAAATTCTTCAGACCTATGTTTAACAGTACTTAATAATATCATTAAAAATGAATACAGTGTTTCAGAAATTATATGATCTTCGGGGTGCAAGAAGTTGTAGCCCTAACTGGAACATTATTTACTGGGTCACAAGAGTAAAAGTTAATGTACCAGAGCTTCTATCTTTCTCTTTCTCTGGATGGACTGTAACTGTAATGAACCTTAACTGATTTCTATTCGTCTGGCTTTTAACTGCTGAGATTTGCAAAGAGAATTAAGAATAAGACTATGTTGACATCTTGTCTCCTTTCATTTCAGTTAATAATTTGAATTGCACGTTTCTGTTTTACCTGATCTTCAGAGCACGAACAATAATTTCAATAGCCTCCAAACTGTGACATCACGCTGAAGTGTAAAGCAAAGCAAAGAAAAAAAAAAAAAAAGGGAACCACCACCTGTATGTTAAGAATCATATCAGCTATCTTCTAGTTCTAGTAGTTGAATTCAGCTGAGCTTAGAAGCACAGCATAGCCAGCTACCGAAATCAGTAAAACAGTAAATAACTGATAATCTGAGAGAGTGGCTTAAAAGTGAACTTTAATAACTGATGTGAATTTGCAATTACTTGGAAAGCTGAACTTGATTCACTAAAACCATGCTTAGTTTTGCATTTATGTACGAGAATTTCTGAGGGTGCGCCCTAAAGTTATTTGTTCTTCAGTAGGCTACATCGCTCATCCTTTTCCAGACTGCTTTGTGTGTCTTCTCCAACTACAGAAATGACTGTAGGAGCTGTCAATACTTGAACGTCTTGCATTTGGCAGGCTGCTATCATTATGAAATTCTCTGTGTAGGCAGCTTTCAATTTTAGTTTGAATCATCAATGCTGTACTGAGGTGGAAGGGTCACATTTAGAGCAGATGCCTTTTAGGAACAGTGCTACAGTGATTGCACTGAGTTCCATGCAAATCAAAAGGGTCTATATAGTAATGTTGTTGTTGAGAACAAAACTAAAAGTTGGTCCTTATTTTGGTCTGACTTTGTCCCAGAAGATTAAGATAGCTATTGGACAAGAAAAGTATCTGTATTCCTCAGTGCAAATCCTTGCATAAGTTTTTGTTTTATTTTTTTCCTCCCTTAAGAAAAGAAGACAGACTTAAGTATTAAAAAAATTCTTGTGAGCAATCAGCAATGTTATTTTTGAGTCATTTCCTGACCAACACAGATAGCTTTAAATTATGTGCAGTGCATTCAATAATGTAACATAAAATTTCCTCTTTGAAACTGGTGCTCTTATAGTCAATTTTTATTGGCATAATTCTTTTCTGACACTCTACTGATTTTTTTTCTATTTCATTGTGCCCAATACTCGTTCTGTTTTCTTTGAGCATGATATTTACCTTTTAAGAATTTTGCACTAGTGTATGCAAATTCATTCTCATATATGGGCAATGGTAGAGTCAAATGAGAATCTTTTAATCTGAAATTAATGAAATGATTAATGCCTTGGAGTGTTTAATAATTGAGAAGATCATGTATCAGAACTATTTTTTTCTTCATTTCCTGATGTACTTATACTTTCCCAAAGAACTTCAATCTGTCATTCTGAAGATACACATGCTAGTACAATAGAACTGAACCTTTTGAGGTCTTTGTAACAGAAACAGGATGCAAAGCTATCAAACTGTCAGCCTTCCATTTATACTTCCATCTCCAAGTTTGGACACTGAGATGAGTTTTTCTATGTCCATGAAGACTAGCAGATTTAGATCTTTTTGAACTGTATGAACGTGGAACGTAATTCCTGAATTTTCTGTTTTTCATCCTGGTATATGATCTGTGGTTATTACTGCACTTACAGACTGTGTATGGCTTTTGTTGGTAATATGAGGACAGCTCTGAAAGTAATGCCTCCTATTTTATTACATTGGCCCACAACATCAGATGCAGATGTTGGTGGTATGACAGTAGGAGTTGAACCTTTGCACCATTATTCTGTTACATGTTGTTGTCATGTGACAGATGGCAGCAGAGGGGCAATCTGACAGAATGGCATATAACATTGAAATATGTATGAAGAAAAGGGGTGGAACTGAATTCCTCCATGCAGAAACAATTGCACCCATTGGCATTAATCAATGCTTGTTGAACAGTAATGGAGATCAAACAGTAGATGTGGGCATAGTGAGATGGTAGGTGGTGCGTTTCAGCAGTGGCAACAATGACATGACAAATGTGCCACTTTCCAGACAGCTGTACGCAGCTGTCACACCCCAAAATGAAGAGTGTCTCGGACATCTCTTTTGCATGAATCAGTGAATTACAACCAGTGAACTGTATATGGAGCTGAATATGGGCTTCAACTCATTGGAAATGATGACAGAAACACTGGAATATTACAAAGACTGCATCAGGTAGGTCCCATGAATGCTCATACAGGAGCAGAAAGAACACTGTAAGTTTGGCATGACCTACTGAAACAATACACAACCAAGTGATGGTTTCCTGGGTCACATTGTTACTGGTGATGAGACGTGTTATCACTGCAAGACAGAGTCAAAACAGCAGTCCATAGAGTGGCAACATGTGAATTCCCCATCAAAGATAAAGTTCAGGACGTTGTCCTCACTGGGTGAAGTGATGTGCGTTGTCTTTTGTGATAGAAAGGGGCTAATTCTTCTGGATTTTCTGGAATGTGAACAAACTATCAAGTCTGATCACTACATTGCGTTGCTGACAAAGCTGAAGGCTTGAGCATCCAGAAATAGCCCACAGGAGAAGACAGCCTTTCTCTGGCTATGCAGTTAACAACAGGCCCCATACCTGTGCCAGTTTTGGCTGGACTGCCCTACCACACCCATTGCACAGTCTGAATTTGGTACCTTCTGACTTCTATTTGTTCATGTTAATGAAAGATGGACTGACTGAGCAACATTTTTTGAGCAACTACACCATCATAGCAGCTGTGAAATGGTGGGTCACCTCTGCTGGTACAGATTAGTATGAGCACAGCATGCAGGATCTTGTTAATTACTAGTGAAAGTGCATAGCTAATGGTGGTGACTGCTGAAAAACAATGTTCTGTAGCTCCAAATTTGCTCTATCAAACTGTTGTGCTCTTAGTAGCTGTTGTAGTTTCCATGGAAATAAGTAGGAGGCATTATTTCCAGAGCAACCTATGCATTCCCGGATTTCTTTTTAATATTTTTCTTTTCCCACACTGATATTGCTTCCATTATTAATGCCATTTTTGAGTCCTTCCTTTTGAGGGATGTCATTGTATCACAATGTTGATCTATTGAATCCAATTCTGAGGTATATTATATCTCATGTTCTCAAGCTTATTATCATCTTTCCTGGTCACTCCTCTAATATAAAGTCTGAGGTCCAGCTTTTAAAGAGTATTTTCAGGAGGCAAGTGTTAGAAGAAAATAGTAATAACTAATGACCAGTCTGCATGTTTATACATACTGAGAAATCTTCTTATCACAAGTGTTTCTCCTGTTTGCAAAATTATATCACAGTGAGATAGGTAAAATAAGGTAGAGGCTGATAAATGTGTCCCATCAAATGTGACAAGTGGAATGCAATATTTTTTAGTACTTTTATATTTCTCACCAATTAAAGCATGTTGCTGGGGATTTTAAGGAAAGGTTTGTTCTGTATATCGGGGAAATAAAAACTGTGCCAGATTTGTAACAGGGATAAATAGGCATAGGTCAATCAATGTCAGTGGACATTTGGTGATTCACTCAATGTGTGTGAATCATTATTTGTACAAAACATCTCATCTTTTCTTTTAAAGTAACTTCACGCTCTGCTTAAAAGCTGAGCAGATGCTGGTGCTTGTTATTGGGATGTTAAGACTGAATTCAGACTTTGAACCCATTGCTAGGATACAGGAGCACTCACAAAAGTGATGAGCATTATCAATGGTAGATAATATCTTTCTTATGTGAGTGCTAAGGTGCATTTCAAAGGAATGTGTGCATTACACATCTGTTATAGCAGGGGGGTTACAAAAACAGTGCTGGAAGATGCACTGTGCAGGCAAACTGATGTGTGAAACATGTTTACTGTGATAGTGCTTAGCAAGGCTTCTAAGGAGCAGAGAGTTAGGAAAGGTAAATTAAGTAGATTTCCTTTGAGTTCTGATATCATAGGTTTGATCTGTAAAACATTTGTGTCATTCAACCATTCTGTTCAGTGATTGTTGAACAGTATTCATGGCTGAACAGTACCGCTGAACATGCATTTTCAATACACTTGAAACATGCTTATATTTTTCATTGGGGAATGGCCAAACCAAGGTCACTGTAAGATTTGATATTACATTGGTGACAGGGAATAAAAGGCTGCCTGTAATTGCAGCGGGACATAGAATAGCCAGTGCTTTCCATTTGTGTTGCTGAGTTTGGAGCAGGCCTTTTCACAGGAGCGCTTGGTCTCTGAGTGAAAGAACATTCAGTGATATTGACCTTGAGTGTCTGAGAGCTGCCGCAGGGAGAGCTCCCAGGGTTTATAGTTGCTGGTATCTAAAATCCAGTCAGATTCATGACATTGTGTTAAGAAAAAAAATCATTCATATTTTATCAAAAATACAAGGAATTACAAATTGTTTGACTTAATAGAAGAAAACTTTCATTGGAATTATAAAAATTATCAGAATAACAACAGCATTGTATTTTTTAAATAATTTATTTTCAACATTCCTTTTATGTTTATGACCCCTTATGCTTAATGTGCTCTGATATTTTCCTTTTAACTTTATGCAGTGACATAATGTTATGTTCTGATATACAGAGGGTGCATAGCAAATATTGAATTGAAAATGCAATTTATGTCTGTTTAGCCCATCTTGTTCATTTTTTTCTTCAGTGATGTCAGTATGGTTCAAAGATTTGGAAAATATACCTTTTTAATCCATTATGTTCTGCACTTGGATCTTGACTTGGAGAAAAGCAGTGCGAGTATGAGGGAGATACAGGCGGTTTTTCTCCATAACAATAACAAGAATGCCGCTAAATGATTTGCTGTGTTTTCTTATGTTTTTAATTACCAGATTATATCTTAAATCAAGTATTCAACTTTGCATATTTCAAATTTGTTCAAATTATAGTCACATCATTATGTTCAAATCACAGTACCAAAAATATGGTTTTGCTACAGGATAATTAACCAATGACTTTGAAATGTGCAAGCAGGGAGTCTCATTTAGGTAGACAGCACAAGAAATAAGAGGAGCAAGTGATGCATTCTGTTGCATTCTTACCTTTTGAAAACAAAGCATCAATTTTCTTTGTTCTTGATTGCATTATTCCATGATAGATTTTGTGATCTATAGTTATCTTACATTGCTGCAACACTGAAACTCTTCACCCTTTAACATGTGTGCTCCTGAAATAATTGCTTTGAAGTTCCCAGAGTTACTCCAATGGAAAATAAACAAACAGAACTTGTAAGACAAGTTTGATGTTATGAGCAGTAAAAATAATTAATTGTGTATAGTGTGAATATTGCAATATTCCAGCCAAATTATTACATATTGGAATATACGCGTTCAGAACAGGCCATACTATATCTTTATTTTTTCTTATCATTGGAGCATCCTTATGAACTGAATTTTTGCCCAGAAATAAGTCAGGTTTTGGTATTCAGTAAATTGTAAGGTGGTATTACTGTAGTGCTGTTCTTGATGAAACTGTTAAGAGTTAAAAGGGCGTTCTTCCTATTGTGATTTTCTGATCCATCTGTGTTTTTTATCTTTGTAAGTGTCTTTCTTTTCCACACTGGTGATACTGTAAGCCTGGTAATGAAGTGGGTGACATTTAAAAGCGTAAACTCTTCTGTGATACTAAATACTTCAATTATTTATTTATTTATTTATTTATTAATATACTTTGAAGGCAAAGCCACATGAATGTAAACCCAGGACACATAGCTGAACTATGCTACAGCATGTTAGCAAGTACAATAATTACCATAATATTAACAAAAATGTAACCAAAATATATGTCACCCTTATCTGATATCTTAATCTCTTATGCTTCCAAAAATCTGTTCCATAAAATCTGATCATTTTTCTATGTATTTAGAGATAATTGGCATCACTTCTGGATTTCAGATTGCCCTTCTCATAGAATGAAATTTGTCAAAATAAAAAAAAAAAAAAGATCTGACACCTACACTACTGTTAAATCTCTGTATTATTTTCTGTCTTTTCCAGCGGGGTGCAGACTTATAAGTCAGATTCAAATTTGTTCGCATAAAATATTTTTGTGCCCAAGAAGAAAATACAGCCCACAAAATATACATTAGGAAATGATCTGATTCCATCCATAACACCTGTTGCATTTCCTTTGGCTTATGGTCTGCAGATTTTTCACTTTTATTTTTTGTACTCACTGACTTTTCCTTCCTGCACCACTGCTGGGTAACTACAGGCAGTGCTGGCAGACATTCGCCTTGGAAGACTGACACTTTGTGTGAAACATCCATGTTACAAATGGGATGCTCACCTGAACCTCAGAGGTAAATAAACTGTTTTTGGCTTTGGAAAAATAGTTTTCTGTACACTCTTGCAAGATGCTATGTAACCCATGGATACATCCTAGGAAGTGATTAAATGGGAGACTTGTATTTATACTTAGAAATTCATATACACTTGATAATTCTGGACTGTATAGGAATATAATTTATTTGGCTCTTCTGAATTCTGTTACTGAATTTGTTCTGGAGCCTTACCTTTTCTCATTCTTTGCACTGTTTTCCTTCTCAGTCCTTACTGAATTGGTCATTTTCTTTTACTGGAATTTATATACCGCTGCTGTTCTCCCTGTTCATCGTAACCTAAGTCAATAGGAGGATACAAGGTAGAATATTAATCCTCATTAAAAACATTTGTTTTTGTTTTTTTTTATTCCTGTTGTGAACTCTCATTTGGAGTGTGCTCGCATTGTGTGGTTACAATTTACTTAATGTATTAGAAACCATTTATTGGTTAATTATAAACAGGAATTGGCAAGAGAGTCTTTAAAATCTATTTATCTACCTACTGCTTAAAGACTTTTAAATCTGTACAAAATTTCACAAGGTGATTGCTAGAATAATATAATTATTACAACAGTATTTTTCACTGGTGGATGGATATGGATAATAGGTATGAATTAAGTTTCTCACTGAATTTCATTATGCACAATATATTCTTATCTGATAAGGGTATGCTTGGCCATACTAGAAGGATGCACAAAATGTGTTGATTCTGTAATCTAGAAATGGTTTCTTTTTATTTTGGAGTAAATGTAGTTGCACGAATGATAAGGAAAGTGTTCTATTAAACCCAACAGAGAGCTCAGGCACAGTCTTCATTAAAGTGGTACAAAGACCACACCATCTGCTACAACTAGTCCCAGCTCTCACTGGGTTTGTTTGCTCAGTAGTTCCTGCTGGTTGAAGCCACCTGTTCACTTAATTAGAAACACTTTCTTAAAATACTGCATACTACAAGCACTGTCTCTCAAGAGGTGAAACTCTAAAGCAAAGAAACAAGTTAAAAGTTAAGGATAAACTTTGTTTTTATCTTGAGTTTGGGAAACTGAATAAATGAAAGTAAATAAAGTATAGCTTTTAGAAAATGCCTCACCAAATTTTGTTTTGCTGCAGACAGAGAAGACCTGTTTACTTCTTCCTCTTTTTTCAACAGCATTACTTTTATTCAGTCCTGCAGAGCTCAGTTAGGACTTCTGCATCTCACTAGCATGAAGAAGAGAATGTTGTGACCTTGTAAGCATAACATTTAAAGTAGAGAGCCAGGAGAGGTCTTAGAATGTATTCCTCATTAAACTGATTGTAATTTGCTGATGTGCAAAAGAAGTTTATAGGATCTCTTAATCTCACATACATTTCAATCTCCCCAGAAATGGTAAAAGTTATACCTGGTTTTCTTTTCCAATGTCCAAGTGCCTGGAAGCAAATAATATTGATAATGTATCCACCTATTTTGCTGTGAAAACTCGGACCCATTTTGGGCACCCTGTAAAGGAAGGGGAATTTAAGGACACATAAGAGATTATTGACATGAAATGAAAGGCACTTGGAATCAGTTGCTGTCCCAGTTTGAACTTGTAGTTAGCATGCTGGAGGCCTGATGGGTTTTGTTTGTTCTGCTTTTTTATTATTTGAAGCCACTTGCTCTCATTTTCTATTTGAGAAACTGCAGTAATGCAATGCTGAATCTGGTCCAGTGGGCTGAAAAAGTTTATGATGATTACTGGAACTAATGATAATAAATGCATCAGTGTTCATCTGTGCTTTGTTTTATGAAACTTCTGATTTTGCTGTTGTTCGGTAGGATTTGCAGGGTACTTTTATCTCAAACAAGCACGTGCAGTCCCTGTCTTTTCCAGCTGAAATTCTACAGCCCTTCAGAAACTTTTGAAAGATAAGAGCTTCTTCATAAAGTGTGTTCTTCAGACTTGTTTTGTGAAGCTGTACAGTTTGATCGCTTTTATATTAAGAAATAAACATTGAATTTCTTTACTGTTGAAATAGGTTCTTAAAAGTTGGACCTACAGTGTGTCCCTCTATAACTTTATTGCTTGCTTTTTATGCTGGTAATCTTAATGAATTGGTTAATTACTTAATGGAACTTGAAGATAATAAACCTTCCCTAAGTGTTTAATATTAATTATGGCTATTATCATTATTAAGTATTACTCATTTACTACAGAAGGGACTGGATTGTGGCTGCTGGTACAGAAGATATTGTAGAATTCACAGTATCTCTTAATTTTGTCCTCTGTTTAACTCAGGGCAATTTCTGACTGTGATGAGGGATAAAGAATTGAATCACATAAGTGAATTATTCCCTATTGGAAGCTCAATAGTGTATACGATACTTTATGACCAATGTTATTTCTTTTTCTCTCTAATCTCTCCTGGTACTGTGCTCTCATGATGTTGCTGCCTTGAATAATTTCTTGCTTCCTGTAATTACCTATACTATTATACCCAGTTTCCTTTCCAGTCATGCTGTAGTTATTATTCTTAGTATAGTTATTATTCTCTTTAACCCTGGAAGCTCCCTTTGGGGTCTGCCTTAATTTTGGCAGTTCTAAGACTGTATATTCTTCACTTTCTGATTTCAATAGTAAATCAGATGCCAGTGAAATTCATTGTGACAGGTCAAGAAGAGACAGATCACCAATTATGCTTTGTGGTTCTGAACTTTGGGTTCCTGTTTCTCTGGGTTATTGTGTGTAGTTCTTTTTTACTTTGGCCATGATCCATATATCACAGCGTAATTTGACATAACCTGTCTGGCCATTTTCTGAGATACAGATGAGGAGGGATGGGGGCTCTGTTTTTTCACGGAGTCAAGGACATAGTCCAATCCGTTAACGTAATGTGAATGTCCATCAGCTTAACCAGGCAGCAATGTAACCCCTTTCTTTCACTTCTGAGAATCCTAAAGCAAAGACCAGAAAAGGCAGTCTGAGTATTCAGCTCTGAGCAATGATATAGCCGATTGTAAATTGCACTTGCCAAAACATTCAGCTGTGGACTAGGTTTCTTCCAGAAGCCCAAAGCACAGCAAGATTGATTTATAAGGGAAGTTCGAATATGGAAGCTCTTGGTTACAGAGTCTGAGATCATAGTATCATAGAATTACTCAGGTTGGAAAGGACCTCAAAGATCATCAAGTCCAACCGCAGCCTAACCATAGTACCCTAACTCTAACTACCCTTCGCTAAATCACATCTCTGAGCACCACATCCAAACGGCTCTTAAACACGTGAGATGTAGGAAAGGAGGGCAGAAAAAGTAGAGAATCTGTATTTCTACTTGGATACAAATGTTTCTTCTTTGTTTATGTTGTATGCTGCTACAGGTTTAACTACTAATTTTGGGAGTATTTATTTTTTTAAACTTGTTTTTGTTACATGAGGTATAAATGCAAAAATTAAGATTAACAAAAGGACCACAGGCTGACTAAGATTCACTATTCTGTGAATCTACCCAATGCCCCCTTTCAGAGTAGGAGTAAGTGGACTCTTGGCACTGCTACATGTTTTTGTCTACACTACAGCTTTGTTACAGATGATTATTTTAAAAATCATTCCATACTAATGCCAGGGTTTTAATCATCATAGTTGTTTGTCCTTACAGTGCCAGCTGAAGTATGTGATAGCACTCTGAAACTCTTAACAACCAGTCTGAAAAGATACTAACTAAATTTGCTGTTGGTATTACCTGGCATTTAATATAATTATTCCTGTTAATCCTTCTCTTAAATAAATGTGGACTATTTCCTTCCTATTGTCTTTTGAGAGAAAAAATGTGTGGAGTGTGTGGAGTGAAGTAAAATACCTAAATTTGTGAACACATTTTTATAAATGCCACAGATACTTCACTGGGGAGAATATCGGAATTGTCTTTAAATACCATAAATTTGGAAGAATTAGAAGAGGTAAATATATCTGAATAAAATTACTTCTGTGTATGTCAAGTTGATATAGTAGTTGCCATGGTAAACAAACATTGTACATAAATACTTAAATAATAGCTGTATATTTAGAATGGTGGCAAGCTGTTAACCAAGATTTACTTACTGATAAACAAGACCCTGCAGAGAATCTTTTTACTTCCAACTGTCTATATATCTACTCAATTAACAAATTTACATTCAAATAAAACTAATTGTTCCAGCCTTGACCCGGAGGCTGGAATGCAAGTAAAAGGGGAGGAATAAGCATAAGCAGTGCAGGAATTTTTAAGGTGAATCTGTACCTCTTATCACTGCAATATATGTCTTGTTCTGAGACATTAAAATGGAAAATGAAATGCTGTATGCGTTACAAATCCAAACATTTTGATGCCAAGTATTGCGTTTTCCAAATATTATAATGTTTTTGTTAGCTCCCCCCAGAATGCAATTGGAGAGGACAGCATTCCATCTGAAGGCAGAAGGGGAATGTCAGGCTGATTGAACACAGGAAGAATTTAGGGCTACAAATAAACAACAACAGAAATTGTCTCTTTATCATAAGATTTTAAAATAGTAGACTTAGAAGTTATTCGTGAACATTGGTGTTCTTCTATTTTGTGTTGAGATCCAGAATTTTGTTTGTGTTCCAAGACCAATCAGGAATTCTGGTATTCTATATGCATCTTTTGATTTTAACTCTGCTTAGCTGCTCAAAGATTATTTTCTTCTTCCCTTTAACTCATATTTCTCCAGGCTTATCCTAAGGCATTTTTGTACTTCTTCACAATTTCAGCAATGGCATCGTAAGCAGTGATACATATTAACAGCTTGTTAAGATAACTCTCTCCCCTTTTGCTGTCAAAGGCCCTGCCTTTGGACAGTACCCTATCCAAAGACCGGTAGCCAAAGCAAGGTGATCACCAGTGCTTTTCTGTACAGGTGGGAGTATGCCTCGTGTGTCCTTTTGCTGCATTTAGGACTGAATACTTTGTGCTTCTGTTGAGTTAGTCTAATAATGATCATCCGTGCTGTGATACTATCATCAGCATGATTATATTTTCTAGTGCTTATATATGATCACTCATAGAAACTGTCATTGAGCATGATGCAGAAAAGCTGGTTTCTGTAGACAAAAAAGAAATAATTTTTAACCAGGGAATTAATAGTTTGTTCTAGATTAACGTCTGTCTGATGTTGCAGTCTGTTTGTTCTGCAGCAGTAATTTTCAGGAACGGCCTGTTCACAAGCCAGTGTAAAATCTTCTCCTTAATGGGCAATGATTTTTCACATAGGAAAAGGGGGAACCTGGAATTGCACCAATACTCCTCAAGTAAAATTTAAATTTTATTTTTAAAATAATTTAAAACATTTTTAAATTATGTTTTTGCTCAAAGTGAGGTGCAGTACAGAAGGGTCTACAGCTGTCATCTTAAACATAATGTAAGGTTTGTTTAGAGCAAGTAGCTGATTTCTGAACATCTTGTAAATCTCTCACAAGTTTTTTTCTTCATATGAAGGGGAAGAGGAGGCAACCTGGTGACACTCTTGCTCTGGTCCCAAGCTTTGGCGCAGCTCTCTCGAGGGGGCAGTGCTTTCTGTGTCCTAAGAACTGGCAACATTCTGATCAGCCTAAACCAATCTCAATCTTTTCCAATTTCTGGTCAAATTCATTATTGTTTATTTCTGTAATATGCCAAATCAGTAAACCTGTGTGCAAAGTTTAAATATGTGATATTATTTAATCCTTTTTGCTACTGTATCTGCGTGAAGAGACAGGGTTACCATGGTAGAGATGAATATAGTTTTTAACACTTACCTTCTCCACATAACACATCCTGTAAATGTAGCACTCCTTTCTCGCATATTTAACATTTCTTATGATTTATTTTACATCAGGCAGAGGCAAATGGGGAAAAAAAAAATGTTGCTATGCGTTTGGTAATCTCACAGTACTGAGGAATTACTGATCTCTGTAGTGTAACCAAAAAAAAAAAAAAAAAAAAAAAAAACACACACACAAAAAAAACAAACATCATACAGGTGATTTATTAGAATACAGTATTCTTCTGGAAATTGTTGTGCATGTTGAATAGATTCTTCTTGGTTGTCCCTAGAAGTGATGTTTTTTGTAAGCTGGTTATCATTTGTCTATACAATTGAATAGTTAATACTGGAAAGACAGTAAAATAAATAATTTGTGAATATGAGCTGATATTCTTGGTCCAGTTCATTATTCAGTCATTTATTCTTGGTAAGTATAAAATTGGTAGTACTTTCTATTGTAGATTAAATGTGTCATAGGTTTTAACCTACTATCAACTTCTGTACTTCCATGCTGAGGATCCTTTAAGTAAAATCAATAGCTGTAGAATACCTTTTAATTTTCCAACTGCAGAAGCATCTTTGAGATAACAAGTCTTTGGCAAGGTCAGCTGTTTTACAGTTGTAGAGTGAAAGGGTAAGAAGAAAGATAGACGTTATTCTAAAAATCACTGCATGTATCCAAAGTTGGAGTAACATGATCACGTTGTACCCTGAGTTACTACTGCTATGTATGCCCCATATATAACCTTCCCTACAACCCATTACTATTTTTTGCTCATATGATCCTAAACTTTCTAATCCATGTGTGACACTCATTCCCATTCCCCTGAATCATTGTCCTTGTAGTCCAAAGAATCTACAGAAATTTGAATGATTTTTTGTTGTTCTCTGTTAGCCTATATAGATCACAGCTCAATTTCATCTGCTGTCACACAGTCACTACATTTTTTACCTTCCAGGGAATGGCTTGCATTTACTGCCTGTCATGACAAGCCTAAATAATGTTCTGCAATTTAGACAGCTTAGCAACGTTGTTTATTATTTTTTAATAGGGAATAGATGACTATTGACTTAAACCCTTTCAACAGTTTGTTTTACTTACACCATCCATTGTTCTGTCTTAGAGATTGTTCCCAAATCAAGACAGCATTAATTCTCTCCTTCTAAAGATAATGTAGGTTCCATTGGATATTTCTCAAGGAATTCTAGCAAAGGCTTGATAATCATAAATGCCACCAAAAGTTACCTTTATATACTTAGCTGTAGATCTGATGAATGGCTTTGGAAAATAAATAAACAAATAGTGGCTAAGTAACAATAAACTAATTAATTGCTGTTTATGTTCTCTTGCCAGGACAACAGAAACTCATTTAGAGCTACCATTAATTGTGGGCTAAATATATTCTGAGAATAATAAATGTATAAGATTATTCACTGTTCAGAGTAAGTACATGATTAGTAGTTGTCAAAATGCCTATTCTTGACAACAATAGGGCCTAACAGCTGCTTTGCTGCACTGTGCCAACACTTGCTCAGGAGCTCCTCAGTTCATGGACCAGTGAAGCAATAGACAATAACAATTCCCTTGCTGCTATTAAATTCTGCAGAGTCACTGTAGATGCCAGGCAGCCCTGGTGTGTGAAGCGCAAATAGTTCTTTGGCAGACTTTAAAATAAATAAATAAATAAAACATGAAAATCCAGCAAAACTAGTAATTGCATGAGGAGAGGGATATTCCAGTGCAGAGCAAGACTGATAGCAGTGTAATTAAATATTGTGTAAAACTGATTTCGCCAAGAGAAGATGGCGTGCTTCTCATTAATGAGGCTTTTTAGTATGTGGTACAGAGATCTTATCTACGTGTATTTGTTGATCTGTTGAGAATGCTTTGAGTGGCTCAATGCTTATCAATAAAACGATAGAAAAATTCAGAATTACTCGGGAAGTATTCAATGGAGATGCTTTCCTGAACCATATTGTTCAGTTTTAGGAGTAGTTGTCGATTAATAGCTGTAGAAGTGTCTGCAGGTCTTAAAAGTAGCCTCAGGAAGGCAGTTTGTTACTTGATTAATAGTAAGCGAACCATGAAGATTAGAGAAGATTCCCTCACGTTTTATCTCTCTGAAGTCTACCTATCACTTTTTGTATTGGGAAATACTTTTTAAATTTCCAATTCAAAATGATTATAAACCATTTTAAAATGCTTATTGTTATTATTTAAATGCACAAGATTCCTATATGCAGTCTCCTGTGTTCCTATGTTGCTTGCTATATTTCACCTTGATTAAATTTTTGCAGTTGTTATATACTAAAAATTCTGAAAATACAAACATTAGTAATTCCACTTCCAACTTATTATGTGGAAGAAATCTAAGCATTCTTTAATTTGTGAAGAACCTTCCCCAGAACTGTTAACATATCTCAGTCATGCCACTGTTTTAACAACAGCTGTCTTTACTCTTTACTGTCAGATCATGTCAGTAAATTCATTCTTTACTGTAATTCTAATTACTTGGATTTATTATATAAGTGGTATGTCGAGAGTATGAACATGGTTCTTTTCTCAATGGTAAGATTTTGATACATAATGAATTATGATCTGCCTTCCTTTTTGTGAATTTTTCCTCCTTCAGATATGAATATCGTGCTTCTTGAAATACTGAACTGTTTAAGAAATGCCCTGAGCATAGAACACACAGCTGTGGATCCCAGTAACTCACCACCTTACCCCATAAAAGTTAACATCATCTGGCAAAATGATTTCCTGTTAACCTCTTGAGCAATCAAGAGGAATTTTTATAGACAAAATATGTTCCAGAGTTAATTAGAGTTTCATCCCAAAAGAGATCAAGGTGACTCATATGCCACTAATACATATAACATGCATATATTCATCTACTTTAGTCTTTTAGGTTGGATAGCTGTTCAATTAATAAAAGAGTTAATGATAACTTAAATTTAAAAGTGCTTTAAATTGTACTCTTACCTCAGAAAGCAATAGTAGTTTCCTGTATTTCTTAAGAAAATACATATCTTTCCCTGAAGCACCTCACTTAAAAAAAAAACCAAAACACTTTGAAAGTGTGTCTGGCAGTTAGTTAGTGTATTATAACTAGAATTTATGTAAGGCGAATACTAAGATTTAAAAGAAATTGGTTTACATGTATTATAGCCACATGGACCTAGTCAGAGTGTGAAACTATAGCAGTGGATGGTAAATATGCAAAATCAGGACAGTTCACGGTGGTTAGCTTGAGCTTTAAAGAAATGAAAGTCAAAAGAGCTCTTCTAATGTTGCATTTTGAAATAGGTGAGTCCCAAAGCAGTGGCTAGCAGAAATGGTTGTACGAGCAACACCAGTGGGTACGTTTCTCCAGAGTACATGAGTGTGTCTGGTCTCTGCAGCATGTGTTAGCAAAACCGCTGCTGCTGAGAAATGAACAAGTAGCATGGATTTGAGAAACTGCCCAAGAAAGAAAGGGAAGCAGAAGTGTGATGGTGTCAATACGTCTAGAAGATTGGCTGGCATAAAAACATTTTAGGACATTGAACTTTCTCAAACTGACAAGTTTGGAAAAAAATCATGAGAAACAGTAGTCCAAAT
>PPHD01004080.1:8858-29531 GCA_002909625.1 Bambusicola thoracicus | reverse complement strand
GTCCCATGGGGAGCTCATATCACTATCTAAGGTAACAGTGGTTATATGATGCTGCCCGCTCCATCCCATGCGCACACACTCCATTAGAGCCGACTTCCTCCTGTATGCAAGCCTAGCATAACAGCTCACAGTGAAAAGGGTAAAGTCATGCTAATGGTAAATGTCACATTTCATAAGAAATACTGCTTGATGCTGAGCAACACTTCTGCCTGGTGAAAGAGCTATCAAAAAGAAAGCTTGTTCTTTCTTAGTAGTGAGTACAGCTTGCCATTCGATCTTAAAGGTAGGAGCAGGACTATTTCTAAAAGTGCATTTGTAGCCTTTGTTCTGATTCCGGTAGACTGGGGAATAGCTGTGTGCTCACTGTAATACATATCAAGGAGGAAACCAAAACACATTTGTTATGCTCATGGAAGCAAGAGAACTGTATTCTGCAGATGTTTGCTGCTCTCAACCAGGAAATAAGATCCCTTTCCTTAACCGAGGTGAATTTTACCACTGTTATTTAGGGGTTGTGAAGTTGGAATAGAAGCTCCTAATTTTATTTTAATTATGCTTTTATATACTTGTCAATATATACCGGTTCTGTTCAGAACTGAACATATAATTTCACTGTGGTTAGTGGGGTTGGGTTTTTTTGCTTTGTTTTGTTTTGCTTTGTTCTTGCTCAGAGACTACATACCAATTTTGCCTTTGTTGGGCAACAGTTTGGTTCTACCACTGTAGAGAGAAAATATCCACATGGGAAAAAAATGTAAAAATCCTACTACCGCTTTCTCCTTTCTCACTTGCTTCCAACCTTCTGACTGATTATGACTCACGTTACTGTACCATCTTCACTCAACGACAGCTGCCTGACCGGCTGAAGAATCCAGAGTTACCTCACCTTCATTGTAGAACCGTATCCTGCTGTTACAGACTGCATAGTGTTCACCTGTCACAGTGATGATTGCACTAGAATACTGATCTGTGCAACAGCCTTTACAGGAGAGAGGAGGAATTCTGTAATGGCAGTGCAGTTAGGTTTTTGTCCTGAACCTTTGGCGTGTTTCTGCAGATGTTTCTGTACAAAGGCAGAAATCTCTCTCTCTCACCACAGGGCTTTCTAATATGGTGAAATATGGATGGCAGAGCGAGCATTTGATCAGCACATGTAACATAAAGTTCCTGCTTTTCAAATACTGAAACCTTGGAATAATGCTCCCTTCATTGGAACAGTTCTTGAAATCCTCTAACATCTCACTGCTTTCAGCTAAATGCTACTGACTGCACCTCTTTCTCCAGCTCATCCATCTGCAGATGCATGGGCTATTGTTCACATATCCCTTATCTCTGATGTTACCTTGTCAACTATTCATGAAGGAGAAAAAAATGTAACTCTCAGCAGTCGCTCATCGGTTCAACTTTTCAAATGTTGGCTTCTGTCAGGGAGAAGCTAAGAAGTGCCTTTGAACCGCATGTTCAAACAAAGCAGATTCTGATGAGAATAACTTATTTCTTATAGTTTATCTATTCATGAGATGTAAGGATAGGGCAACATCTGGGCAGGATATAGGAATCTTTTCATTTTTACTCCAAGTGCATACCTAACTCTTGGAAGATGTGGGAGTACCTACAAGGTCTTGCGCTACAACGCAAATTGCTCTGTTTGGCTATGTAAACCTCAATATATATGACAAAAAAAGACACAACTTAAAGTAAATGAGGAGGAAGTAAATGTATTTTACCTCTACAAATGCTGACTGAAAGCTGGCTTTGAGGCAACAGGGATATGGGAGATAGGGGACAACCAGATTCAAAGCAGACCTAGATAGACCAGTAAAATACTTGCTGACATTCCCCCAGTGAGGTTTAGCATTTTTATACCTACAGACTTGAAAAAGGTGCATAAACACAAATACCTCATTTTCCCCAGTGAAGTACAGAGTATTAAATGACTTGTCGGGGAACACATAACAGGTTAATGGCAAAACTATTGATCCAAGTCTTCCCTTGAGTCCATCCACTGGATTACAGCACAGTTTCTCAGACTTCCCTTTTGGATCAGGTTTTGGTTGGAACCTCTGCTCCTTAGAATATATTTCACTTATATCAGTAAAAAGTTATATGCATAGACTGACCTAAGCACAGACAAGACCAAACCCATCTGTTTTGTATGGTAAATACACCATATGAATCGTCGGCCTTATGCTATTATGAAAAATGCATTTTTGCCATAGCATACTAAAATTGGAGTATCGGTGAATTTTGTCAAAAATAAATCTCCATCAACATGCAGGAAGTTTCCAGCCCTGGCACGCTAGGGATAATATTTCACGGGCCAAGAGAGGAGAATGAGAAATATTGCTGCATAAAGAAGGAGGATAGGCAGTAACCCAAACATTCTGAGGCCTGTGGCCTTATTATTTTTCCTGTTATTCGGGTAGACTTCCAGCTTCTGAGCAGTGTGGAAGATGGGCAAACAGGAGAGTAGAGTGAGACAGCCCAAGCCGCGACTGATATAGTGTGAACAGCTCAGTTGTAAGTGTACCCCGAATAGCACAGGACAACTAACCATAGATAGGGATAGAAAAACTCATAGCAAGCTGAAATGTGGGGGCAGTCTCTAGAAAAGCAGAACTCCTTTAGCTTATCTTTTACAAGTGATCTAGGCAGATGATAGCCCCATCATGGCCTCAGTAACTGGCGTTTGAAGGAAGAAGCTCTGCAACACAGCTCTAGGGCACAATCAGATAGCTTAGAGGTAAAGCCACTTTCCTTTCTTCCTCGGTTTACATCATTGAAGCAAAAAGCAGGGGGCTGCCCTCAATTAGGGAGATGTAGAAAAGCAAAGCTGAGGAATGAGTCCTCATTTTGAGATGACCTACAGGTCAGGTTTCAAACCAAAGCATTTAGGATTTCAAAAATAAAGAGTTCATCCTACAGATCGTCTGCATCACCTCTTCACCTGGCAGCAATTAAGCATTGCTTGAATGCTACTGGTAGCCTGAGAGAGCTGGAGGACTCTCCCTTCACCTTTCACTCACCTTCATTAGTCAGGAGAAAAAAAAGAGGACACCTTTATACACTGTTCATCTGTGCAATTCACTGTGCATGTATTTTTGTTTTGGAAACACAGTAAGTAATGAAAATCAATCAGCAATGAAAATCAATCCCAACCTAGAGCTGGGCAAATGACCTTTTTATTGGTTAAGACCTCATATCTCAGCACCTAAAACTCACAGGCTGAAATGTTCTGCAGTATGAACCGATGCTTTAAATTATTTTAATGACTACCATTTTATGTTTTAACTCTACGGACCAATTGCAATTGTTCTACATTTCAGCTTCACTACTCAGTTATCGCATGAGTCGCATAAAGCCCTCTGAGTTTCCTGCTCTGACAGGATCTGCACATTTGCAATTCTGCTTTCCAGCACATTTGTGTATGTGGCTTTGAAAACCCCTCTGCCAGTAAAACTGAATTGTTTGATTGTTCCAAGAAAAGAAACACAAAATGGGACATAAAAAGAGCAAGCTGATTTTATTCAAATTTGGATAAACATCCGTGGAATGCTCCTGGCATTATTTGCCCAGCTCTTTTAACACTGTGGTGGTACAGCATTTTGGATAGTGTGATGCCTTACCCTACCCGTGCTCACTGAGCATCTTCCTCCAGGACAGGACCACAGAAAGCTGTATAACTCAAATGCATTGCACTCACTCACTCACTGCAAACTCAGACCCTGCAAACCTTCCTGGAGGGTGAATTAAAGGAGAAAATTGTTCAAAGCATTACAACATTACAATGTGCAGTTTCGAATGGCATAATGGAAGTAGCTGTGTGGGAGGATATTACTTCATTACAAATTTCAATCAGATGCCCAAAGATTTCTGTCTTCTCTGGAGAACATGCCATCAGGTTCTTCAGGAGGCTTTCCAGTGGAAGAAAAATACACCCCTACTCCCCCTCCCTTCAGACTTGAGAAAGCTGTATGGCTTTTTAAACAGTTTCTAATGAAATCCCATATTATTGCCTCTCCCCTGGGACACTTCAAAAGTCGTGCAAACTTCACAGAGCCCACATGTTCCTAAACCGGTAAAAAAGACCAGTAAGAAATTAAACTGCAGTTCTCCAATTAGCATCTGACATTCTCTACTGTTTTTTTTGGAAAGGAGAATTTGTCTTTCTTCTTAGCCATGCTGATAAATTGAATTAGTTATTAAACGCAGTATTATTTCATGTTTTAAGGCACACCGAAATCAAAAACTCCAATTCACAGTGGGATTTGCTTTCTGCATAATACTTGGGGGAAATATGAAACAAGTCCAGCAGTTTAGAACATCCTAGAGGGGCTAAAATGTGCGTGTTTTCTTCAAGCTCCTTATTGTGTATTCACGGCTACTGCCAAGCACAACAACATAAACGGGGTTTTAGGATATGAAATGGGAAGTGGTCAGATTTTCAAAGCAGGCTGCTGGGTGCTGAACACTTTTGCAAATCTGGCCCCTGACTCTTTGGTGCCATTCCAGAAAGAAATCTCTCTCGGCTGGCACTTGGCCAATCGGCGCTGGAAATCCTTTTGCACAGTTATTTCAGTAAGGTGTAAAAGCCTATCCCCAGCTTTCTCTGCGTGATTAAGCACTGTCACCAATCACTATGCAGCTCTAAGGTATGCATGAAATATTCCCAGATAAATCCTCCATCTCCAGAGAAATGTGTTTCCCGTACAACTGTAAATCCGGGTTCTGTGTTGAAACTAATCCAGTCTGGCAATGCTGCAGCCCTAGAAAAGTTTCCTTGGAAACGACAAACTCATGCAATGGCAAAGTCGTCCAACCTTTTCGTGCCACTGTATTATATTAAAAACACCTGGTTTATTTATACAATGACTTACAGATAAGGGTTTTAGAAGAAATAATACATAAACTTTATAGCAAAAAATATACATATAATAATTCATCCTTCTATGGTATATAGAAATGATGTATATCTGTGTGTGTGTACATGTATATAAATATATGGGTTGTACTTACGTTTAGGGCACTTGTGTATAGATACGTGTATCTATATACACACAGTATACATTTATATATCTTTGTTGGGGCCATGTGTGTATAAATAAACACACATGAATACGCACAGGAGCATATTTACACTCTTTAAGTAGAGCCGTACTTCGCAGAACCTGCACATGAACAGCTGCAGTCCTTTGCTGTCTGTGAGCATCAGATGGGTCAGTGACACCCGCATTAGTGTCCATGGAGAGAGAACAAATGTCATCGCTGAGGACATAGGACTGGCTTGATGCATCTTCCTTTGTGAAGAACTAAATTTGCTGGACAGTGGCATCCTGCAACGCAGGGCTTGTTGCATGGGCCAATCTCATTCCAGTTATCACATGTTTTGACACATCCCGGACCACAGGTGTCATAAACTGCACCGTGTTTACACTGGGTTGCTGAAAGGCAGTCAAAAGAAACAAAAGATGCACATTACACAGAGTCATACAAGGAACATTATGTATTTGGTTGCTTACTTTCTGTTGAAGGCATCTAAAATGATGGCCTAGAGGAAAAGTTACTTATAAAGAGATTCCACTGCATGAAATGCAGCGTGACATAACACAGCAGATGTAAAGACAGTAAAGTTCCTAATGAAAAAGGCATCAAGTTCCTAACAGTCTTGAAATATCTGAGAATTTTAACACCACTGACAGTCTATAGAAGCTTGGCAAGGTTTCTGTCTAGAAGCAGAAGTGTGTTTTGTATTTAATGCTTAACATTGTTTACATATTTGTTATATATAATACCTTTTATCAAAGATTCCTGAAATATTTACATGGCTAGACAGTTACCAGTTCCAGTCTTACAGGAAGAAAAGATGGTCATTCACCACAATAGACTTTCTAAGATTACACTTTCAATATTGCATACTGCAGCATACCAAAACAATGCCGTTAATTCAGCAGTTCCATTTCTTTATTTAAATATATATATATAAATCAATGATTTCCATCCTTCATGCTGTTTTACCAGGGGATCACTGAGAATGAAGATTCTCATACTTAATGATTCCAGTATCTCTTCATTGATTTATGTAGTTGACAGTTCAATGGATTTCCAACATAAAAGACCACTGAGGTTTCAGCTAAAAGCACTCTAAGCCCACCAGATCAATATTTAAACTCTTAACATTTTATATCCTGCCGTTTTAGTATGGAGAATAATGCACGGTTCAATAGTGAATAAAAGCCTGTTATTCTTTCTAGCAGCTGTGCTGATGGCATAAACAAGTACTGAGAAAATAGTTTATAGATGGTAACAGGCTCTCAAGCATCCAGAACCATCTCTCGCTATTTACAGAGAGATGGTTGCTTTAGAAAGATTTCTTCAATTTTGAGAGAGGTTGGAGGTCCAGATTTTATTAAAGAACAGTTCTGTTGCAAACCAAAAATGTTGTTTCGATGTGCAGAATAGCCTTAGAGTGTCACTACAGCACTGACGTTATTCACAAAGAGAAAATATGAAGGAAAGAGGGAAAAAAAAAACTGATTAAAATGCTGAAGTCTTAAGAGTGTACCAGGAAGGATGGTGGAAGTCTTAGTGCTAAGGCATCATCAGTTTAAGGGTTCTTCTTCATCACTAACAAAGTGACCTTCATAACATTGTGAGTTTTACTTCTTACCCGTTTTATAGCATTTATACCCATGCAAAAAGGAGCACTGAAAAAGGAAGGAATTCTGAGAAGAATGCATACAACATTTTCAGGACAGTTGTTAAATGCACAGACAAAAAATGGATAGTACAGAAGGCAATAATCCTGGAATTACAGCAAATTAAACAGCTGAATATTAGATAGATATGAGGTAGATCTTAGAAAATAAAGTTTACTAGCTGTAAGTATATGAAAACTCCAGAACAAACTACTCAAGAACTCTGAGAGACACCTCTTATTGAACATCATCCTAGAATAAGTTGGGAAAATCATCTTTCAGCAGTATTTGAGATTATAAGCTTATTCTGCTTGTGGGTATATATCTTTTGGGGATTTCTATTTCGCATTTCTATCTTGCTCTGCACAACTTCTGTGTGCACTGAAGAAGGGAATAAGCAAAATAAAAAAATAAAATGAAATTTAAACTAAAGGGGAAATTTAGAAAGTTGGAAAACCATGCAAGCAGTAATTGAACATATAGTAAAAAGCTAGATTCACTGCAAGCTCTGCATTTTCATAGTATGTTAAGAAAAGAGATTAAATTCCTAGTGGAATGGAAATAAAAATGCATAGAACTTCCAGAAGCTTTGCAAACATATTTGTTAATACATTTTGTAAATGCATTAATTGTGTAGAAAAGTAGACCAAGATGTTCAAAACACAACATGAGTTCATTTAAAGGGTCTGTGATCTTAAGTTTTTAGGCTGTATACAGCCCACAAAGCTTTACAGTAGTAGTAGCCAGCCCATTTGTTCCACCTGAGCTATGTTTGGTGCTTTAGCCAGGAGGTTTGAGGAAAATTGGCTCAAGATGTCTTTTCCACTTGCTCTTATCTGCCCCAAAGTGAAGAGAGTATATTACAGGCTACCATCAGCAGCTGTGGTACCCCTAAGTACTCCCCATCTCTACTACACATGGGTAGATGCCCTCTTGCATTACAGACACCTCCTTCTGCTTGAGATGCCATGTAGAAGATATAATGGCTTTATTCTCTGCTGTAGTCACTTCGTAATGGTGTTATTAGCTTACTGCCAAGAGAAAAATCAGAAGAGTACAATGGCTGTTTAAGTTCCCTGGATGGTTTTTATTGTTGAGTGCTTTGGCTGTTAACATGTGGTGTGTTTGATCTAGAACATTCCACTTCATCAACAGTTTAAAAAATAAAAATAAAGGCATTCTGCAGTAGGCTTCCCAAGGACTGCTGAAATGAATCAGTACCATATTAAACATGGAAAGCACAAGTGATGCATTTGCGCCCATCTTGAGGTAAATTCCTCTCTTAAAGAGCTGAGTTTTGTTAGTGGTAACCTCTTCAGTGTGCCAGAAAAAAAAAATCAATAATAATACTGCATTTTGCAATGTTACCAGTCCCAACAGGATTTTTCCACTCTTCTAGAACCTGTGTTTTGCATGACAGATATGAGCTTCCTTCGACCACATTCTGAGCTGGCAGGATGATAGCCAGTTCCAGTCTACAAGCCATATTGTCACACAGATACGGCACTGTGCCTGAGCTAATAATCACAGAATCATAGAATGGCCTGGGTTGAAAGGGTCCTCAAAGATCATCTAGTTTCAACCTCCCTGCTGTGGGCAGAGTCGCCAACCACTGGATCAGGCTGCCCAGAGCCACATCCAGCCTGGCCTTGAATGCCTCCACAACCTCTCTGGGCAACCTGCTCCAGTGTGTCACCACCCTGTGAATGAAAAACTTCCTCCTAATATCAAACCTAAATCTCCCATATCTCAGTTTAAAACCATTCCCCTTGTCTTATCACTCTCCATCCTCATAAACTGCCGTTTCCCCTCCTGTTTATACGCTCCCTTCAAGTACTGGAAGGCCACAGTAAGGTCTCCCCAGAGCCTTCTCTTCTGCAAGCTAAAATAAACCCTGCCTAATAAGGCTATACACGTTTCAGATGAGCTGGTTTATTCTAGCCAGTTTGGCCCTTTCAAACAGAAGGCTTGTGTCTGTTAGCACCTGTCTTTGTAGACATGGACATAATTATTTAGGAGGAATTTTTATTACCCAACACAAAATTCAGAATACCTAACATGGACTCACTGAAGGCTTCCCTTACAGGATGATATCTAGTTGATTTGTTTCCACAGAAATTTCTGAGCTACTATTTTTGCAGCTTCTTCTGTTGATGTTGTGCAGTTTGGGCTTTCAAGGTGTTTCAAAGGGCTCTCAATTTAGATATTCCTCATGGTGCCTGAAGTTCAGCGACAGGTCTGGACGCTAAACTCATGATATACGTGTGCTGATCTTTCCAACTTTCAGTGCTTAAGAAGCTTCCACTGAAAAGTCAGAATAGCCTTTCTTCCTCTGATACATATGGAATAAAATCATTAAAGAAAAGCAAACTGTAGCATGGAAAAAGTGACTGGCCAGAAAATTCAACAGTAG
Source organism: Bambusicola thoracicus (assembly GCA_002909625.1). Taxonomy (NCBI): domain Eukaryota; kingdom Metazoa; phylum Chordata; class Aves; order Galliformes; family Phasianidae; genus Bambusicola; species Bambusicola thoracicus. Next base: position 20,423 of record PPHD01004080.1, on the reverse strand, counting down.
AAAGGAGGAGACCCAGGAGAGAAGAGTCAAAATCAGGTATAGCCTCATCCTCCTCTATCACATAGGGATGAAAGCAGAAAATCATTCAGTTTTATGAGGCTGTTAGAGCATTTCAGTGAATCAGTGCTACCATGTGCACTTAGCACTCTCTTACAGTTCCTACATGCTTATTCTGTGTAGTCATGCCCATGGTAAACAACAACTGGCATTCCCTTTACCAAGAAAGCCTCAAAGGCCAGCAAGCTTAGCATTCACATATTTTGCCAAGGCCTTAAAGGAGGATACACTGTTGAACTGAGGGAGGAGGAAGAGCATGTAGGAAATTCAGCCTCCTGAGTGTCCTGTTTGGCTGGCTGTCCAGACAACACAAGCTTCCTAAAGATTATAAAAATGAGCTAATTGTACAGCAGTCAATGTATATGAACTGGTTTTATAACACACAATAGAATAATTAAAACCTAACTTTACTAATAAATATTTCCATCAGAACGCAGCTCTTCCAGCTATGAAATGTCAAGAAGGAAATGAAAGTCACAGAACGCTAACTTTTTATTATGGATATATTGTTTCATACTCAAAAACTTTCATCCATAATTAGGACATAATAATTGTAACTACGACTTTGCGGAATAAAAAGGTAAATTAAAGAATAAAATCTTGGTGTTGTCCACAGCTAACACAAGGATGCATTTTACAGATGCAGTAGATACACTTTTATTTAGTTTAATGCTTACTGTACAACTCCCTATAGAACACTGTGCTACTTGTTTGACAATAAGGTGTTTTGGGGATATTTGACCACATACAGCCAGTCCACATTTTCTCCTTAATAAGATTTCCCCTTCCTCTCTAAGTCTGCACTGAGGTTAAAAAATTCAGGTACATTTACGAAATTCTTTCATTAGCTCTAATGGAAGATGTATGTTTAAATTCCTTCTTAATGTTCTTCCAAGAACTTTTATTGACCTTGGTAAAACAACAGAAAAAATGTGAAAAGAAGGCTCAATTAATGAAGTTATGACATGCCAACACTTTTACAAACTCCTTAAGGTAAGTACTGGAGTTTTTATTCATTTTACAGCATCTGCAACAGTGAGGTCTTCTTCTGAAGCACTTTGGTGAAGAAAAAAAAAGAAAAGAAAAAGAAGTCAGGCTGCTCAATTCAAGGTCTGCATGTATCTGCTACTGGATCAATAGATTAAAATTGCTTACGTTATTATTGCTGAGACCACATCCTTGAACAGTGCTTTCACTTACTGACACCTTGTTTGGATTATTCTGTTCTGTCGTAAGAAAAGATGAGCCTTTCGGGAACAGTCAATCAAATGTAATTTGCTTTGTCACTCACCCATTCCTGCTATTGTGTCTTAGACAGGAAAGGAAATTGAAGATGAGAGAGTAGACCCTGAGCCGCAGACAATCACCAAAATCGACCACAGAGTGCTCTTTGACCATCACTGAGTATCCTTCTCTCATATTTTTCCAACTCAAATTGCTTTACATAAATCTGAATACATTTCCAGGCAAACCAAGGCCATTATAGAGTATCCTAAATTACTGAGATCATCATCAGGGGAAAAATTCATCTGCAATATTGTATTTTACTTCAAGTGATGGTGACCACATGTGACCACTTCTCATGGAAGCAATTACTTACAATTACTTGCAATTAATGCAGTCCTAATCACATGCAGAATTTGGTCCAAGTACCAAGATTAATGCACATCTGCATTTTGATATTCCCATTAAGGACATTCTTTCTTCTTCCCTTGTTGAACCTTTTGCAACCATACATGTATGTTGCCTAGGGAACTACAGCTGTGATTTAGCAGTAGGTCAAAAGAATTTAAAAAACATCTGCAACCAAATGAGTAACGATCCTAATAGAAAAAGGCATGCATTTCTTTCTGAAAGTATATAAAATTATGCTAGATGGCATTAAAAGTGACCAGTTTTCCAACAGAATAAACATCTTTAATATTTGATAGTTCAAAGTCCTAGCCAGTTCATATATGAACCTCCTCCACTGGTAAAAGAGCCTGTTAACCTAAGCACTAGGTTACAAAGAGGCAGTTGCAAAATGCTTACCTGCACAGTGCTGCTCAGGTATCCACTGCACTCTCAGCCCTTCCCGCTGACAGGCTCGAGCATAGGCCAGGAATGACTCGCAGTAGCAGTTCTTATGGACTGGGCACTCACACATGTCTGTCACACATGACCTGTAGAACAAAGCCCCAAAACAAATAAGCAAGGACAGATTTTGCAAGAATCTCACTGAGGTTTGAATCCTGTACTCTCCAGTCATATGGAGCTCCATAGCTCAACGCTACAGCAAATTTGTGCTAAGTAGCAAGAAAGGTAAATGCTTTTGTGCTGCCAAATGCAAAGGGCTCGTCTCTTTTTTGACATGCTGCTCTAATGCAGAGAGAGCTACAGAGCAACAAGGAGAGAACCACATAGAAACAGAGATTTGTGAATAATAACTAAGAAATGTCAGACAGAGAGCACTGAGACCACAGAGGGAGGAAGCAAGCTCCATTTTTGCAACAAATTGCATCAACACACAGTAAAAGATTCTTCTCGTTCCGCGGAAAGTAATAATGTAATAAAATTATTAGTAATTATGATAGCAGTGTTAAATAGGTGACTTCAGCAGTTGATGAGTGCATGTTCTTCCATGAGAAGTGGTGCCTTCCCTCCAGGTTGCCTTCAGCTTCTCCTGACTCTGAAGACACCTAAGCATGTATATGTGTGTTTTCTAACCAGTAGTACTGCTAAATGACAAACTTTATAAAGGAGCTGGGCTGATGCAGCATAACTGAGTAGCTCTTATGCTAGGAAACCCTCTAGGCACTTGTCAATAGCACCATCTTCTTACACTGTGAAAGATGGAATCACCATAAAATATGGCAGGAGAAAAGCTGCTAACATGGCCTTAAGCAAAACTGCTAGTGTGTGTCACCACTATACTTCAAGTTAGCTCACCCAGAATGTGTGCCCATTTGGCACAGTTCTAAAATACAACTAGCAAGAGACAGCAGATTTGCAGTTGACAGTTTCTGCATATGCAGAATTCTTAAGCGCTTCTGCAGATACGGAAATGTAAGTTGAGAACTGCCAAGTATCTGCTGCTCTGCATGAAGGCAGGGACAAGGTGTGAGACAACACACTCAGCCCTTGGAAAAACAGAGCCTCAGTTCCTCTGCTGCCCTGAGAGCGCTCTGGACCTTGTGGGTCAATAGGTATGAGCCTCTTGAACCTTGCATATCCATGTCTTCTCCATTTCTGAGAGGATAAGACAACGCTTGCGAGGCCCCTCTACAACTAGGGGTTGAAGTCACATATGAGCTCTCCATATTAATTGCTGTTGCTGTGGATCAAAGATTCAATTGTCTTTAGGAGAAAGTCATCTACAGCCTTAGTACCCATAGGATACTCTGGAGTCATTGGGAGCCCTTTCTTTAAAACTAGGAGAGAGGTTTAGTCGCTGTCAAACACGGACAAGCTTCTTTCTGCACACCCAACAATGCACCCTTGTTGGAGTAACTGTCTATTTCAATGACTTTTCATATAGTCATACATTCAGTTCTGTCTGATGTTTCCATAAACATATTACCATTTTTGCTCTCAATGAATATCCATCATGAAATTACCTAAAATTTCAGTGCAATGGGTAACTTAAGTGCTGTCATGCACTATAAGGCCAGGCTGGATGTGGCTCTGGGCAGCCTGGTCTAGTGGTTGGTGACCCTGCACATAGCAGGAGGGTTGAAACTTGATGGTCACTGTGGTCCTTTTCAACCCAGACCATTCTGTGATTCTGTATATACATGATATGCATATAGAATTACTTTTGACTGAATCTACAGCATGTCCACGTTTACAGACCTGTGATTTTCATTTGAAATAACATTACTTTTCCAGGACACTGTAGTTGTACTTCACTTTAGTTCTGTGGTAGGTCCTTTTACATCTTTTCCAGTACCAGAAATTGTTGCAATGGTATCCCAACTGTAAAGAATGAATCAACAATGCCCCTGACACTGTCACTGTTAGCTGATAAAGACCTCACATAAGCGTAAACGGTCACTTTTTTAATGTGACACACTGACTAACTTCAGTTTCCTTTGGTCACAATATGTCTGTAATCTCTTACTAGCATCCTCATGTGCCCGTGACAGGCAAAACTTCATGCCCCCACGCCATTTAGGATTTGTATGCCTCATTTTACAGATAAGTACATGCTCACTTCCTACTGTAGCAAATCTTTATCACCATCACCAAGAACATTTGTAATAATGTCCACAGTCAGTTATCAAAATACCATGTTGTCGTCTTTTTGTTTCTATTGTAGTATCAATCCGTCACATTTTGCAGCTCTCCACTAAGATTTAGTTATTATTAATGCCCAAGGTCTTTAGGGATGCTTGCCAGCGCCAGTCTGGTTACGTGTTCTCACAATTCCTGTCTTAGAAATTACAAAATCCAAAACCTGAGGTACTTCCTCTGTTTCTGAAAGCATAAATACATTTTTTAGCATTACTCAGAGGGGAATGCTACCCCCTGCAATGAGTTTATACAGCTTCATCTAGCTCAGGTGCTCGTATCAAGTCAGAAAATCTCTGACCATCTGTCACTCATTCTTTTTAATTAATGGCATGCCCATAGCAAGGCTAGCATTCACTTCGACCAGTCCTGGGCATGATTTGGAGAATCAAGGGGCAAGGGAACTGTTTACAGTCTGTGGGATGGCAGCATGGCAAACACACTGTTTAAGTTTAGCTTCTGCATGCACTCTATGCTATATCATTAGCCCTTGGCATCGAAACACTCATGGGCATCCAGAGAGTCTCCAGAATGAAATATCTCCAGTTTGTCTGGGATCAGCATTGTGTGCTAATGAATTCAGTATGGGTGTCCAGTGAGGAAAGTAGCATGACACATTCAGCACATTCTTGTTCATTTCATGTATGGCTAAGTGTTTGTGTATTTTTGTTCTCCTGAAGTGTTTTATCCTGGTGACGCTGCTGGGCTCACTCCCTAGGCTTATCCAAGGAGAAGTCATCAGACTGCAGGCTTTTTATGAATGAATTACAACTGCTAATTACTCTTAAGGCTAAATAATTATGAAAAATGACAGTAAAGGAAACCATAACCATACCATTCACGTTTAGTCAGTCTCTCTCTCTCTCTATCTATATATATATATTTAATGAAATTCCTTGGTGGCAAGTTTAATGCACTGACATTAATTGTAGTTGGATGTAATTGGCAGTTGGGTGGGGAGGAAAGGGGGCCTGTTATTTCTGAAATCAGAGCACTATGAGGGGATGCTTCATAAGATACATTTGCAAAATTATTCTTGTAAACTGTCCTAATCCTTTCCTCTTTCAACAATCTTTGGTATTCCTACACCTTTTTTTTTTTTTTTTTTTTTTTTTTTTCACCCTCCCCATTGGCACATTTCAGAATTCTTTGTTACATTGAATTCTGCCTCCTCTTCATTCCTTCTCTGAAACTGATAAATGGATTCTGTGACTCTAACTGCACGTATGCAGAGGTTTTGGCTTATGTGAACTATAAACTGACTGGACTGTTCAAACAACAGAAAAATATGCTTCTACTAAAACCCTGGAATTAAGCTAACAGTGAAGCTCTACTGCCAAGTTACCATATTGTCTGCTGATGGAGAGTTTGGGTCTTCCACGGTGTTGTGACTTTTCCAAGACCAAAACATTTGCTTTAGTTATCTAAAAGTGAGCGTACATTTAAAACATCAAAATATTAAAGTCATAAAAAAAAAAATCCCACAGAATACTGCAGGAGAAGTTACACACAGGATACTTCATGCAGCCTTAACTCTTCCCACAGTGAAATCATATTGAGAAGTATTTTGTCATTCAAACTCATGCTCTCTTAAAAAGACTCATTCCCAACTGCAAGAGTAATATATACATATTTACATGTGGAACAGTGCAGGCTTTTGCTGCTCAGCCCTTTTCTTTGCATAGCAGTTGAGATAATTAGTGAGAACACTCAAGAACACTGAATGAATAAAAGGCTTTGACATTGTTCACGTCCAACTAGGGAAAAGGTGCTGTTCTTTCTGTGAGCCCTCCTTCAAAAAGCACGTTATTTGGAGACCCAGCTCTGAATAAGTACCAAAGCACAGCCAACCTCTCAATCCTCCACTGGCACTAGGAGCCTTGCTGTGATTCCTTTTGATGTTGCCTACACTGCCTGCAGGGTCTGTGTTAGAGATGCCGCTAATTGGGTGCCTATAATCACAAACTGTTTCAAAGGGAAATCCATGCAAGTGAAGACATCCGGCAGCTGGGGGACACACCTTGGAAGGAGACACATATATACACACACTGCTTCCACATCTTCAAAGTGAACCGCATGAGTATGCTCCTTCAGCAACAGCCCTTTTTCACATTAAACCATGGAAAGTCTCCAAGTCCCACAAAGGGCAAAGAACTGAATTCCATGCTACATGAAAAAGAAGAAGGAAGAAAGATCACGGCAGTGAATCCTACAACCTTAGTCTATGTCATGCAGGATCGAAACTGCAGATGTTTGGTGTCACATGCTGAACTGAACATCAGCAGTCCTCTTCACTCTGGAGTGCACACAACTCGAGGCACGTTAGGATGGACAGTGCTTTTTTTTCATTTTGTTTTTCTCATTTCTCAGCAAGGATATGGTGTAGTACAGTTTTCAAACCTTTTGGTGCCTTCAGGCAGTGGCACCATGCAGAAAAAAAAAACATGGCCCCTTCACTGTTCCACCAGTAGGTCTCAGCAGACACTGCAAAAGCCCTTGGAGATGGTGCATAACTGTCCCAGTCTTATGTGTGTGAAAACTGAGGCATGAGTTAATGAAGGTGCTTGTTCACACAGCAGAGATAAGCTGTGTGCTTAGTAATTCTGAAGCCTGAAGGGCCATCTGCCTAGAGAGGAGGATTAATTTCCAGTCCCACCAGCCTGTGAGAGACTTTTAATAGAACACACTATGCCAAATAGGAGTTTCAGTACAAGGTTGGCCCAATTCAGCACTGGTTTTGAAAACAGCCAAACTCTAAGCAACAGCCAGGTTGTATTCCTATAATCACAATGGAGTGCTCACAATTCAGCAGCAAAACTGAGGATTCATTTTTCCTAATCCCCGGTTTTCCCCTTTTATAGGAAAAAAATAAAGCCATTGGCTCCTGTCTGTAGGTACATTGTTATAAGAAAGTTTGTATGGGTTGTCTTTCCTACCAAGTTTCAACAAATTGCCACTACTTATTTCTCCCGCTAGAGAAGCAGTTTTAATAGAAAATGAACCATACTCCAAAATATAATGCAATGGCTCATGATGTTGCTCTTGTAAGCTGTTTTGCATGTTTAACCTTTCTGAAGTACTGAAGGTTGTTATTTAGAGCTGGAGACTTTTTATGGCTTTGAGGCTTCAGATCAGAGCTTTGAGATCATTCTCACTTTCTCCAGAACTTACTAATTTTAATACAAAAGTAGCAGACAACTCATGAAGGAGGTAATTTTGGAGGCTATGGAAAATACAGAAGGTCCTCACATCAGCTGAGCATTCATTCAAAGTAGTTGCCTAGGGGACAGACTGTTTCACGCAGTGGACAGTCATTCTCATGGATTATATATTTCTAAGACTGCACAATTGGATAACTGTTCCTGCACATTCTCTGTGCTTTTCCTACACATTATAACAATGATAGCATTTCCTTAAATTTGAGATCTAAGAAAGGCATCTATATCATTGTTAAGTCATCACTGCTTCAACCTATTTTTCTGTTAAGTGGAAAAGTGACCAGAATAAGTGACAGGCAACCTACATGCATTTTGTACTGGATATCCCTTCCATGGTATAAGAACTCCCCAATCACTGATCTGGCTCAAAAAATAAAAATAAAAATACAAAACAAAAGTAATAAAATAAAATAAAATCTAAAAGCATGGGGTACAGAAATGGAAACCACAGCACATCTTCTGTGAGCACTGCATATCAGATCTATGTTTTCCATGGGGAAATCTCATTCATGTAAGAAGAGTACTGGCCATAATGCTTGATAATATCAGCATTATTTTTGGCAGATTGCAAAGGAGTTTGCAGCAGTGGGCATTTGAACCCTGAGTTCAAATTTTGTAAATTTGAGTCAACCATGGATTGCATCGCTGTGTGAACCCCAGAAGAAAAAAATAACAAAACATGTACCTTCACCAAAGAGGAAGAGCTGTATATGATCTAATATATTTTGGGCACAGCAGGCATTTTGCATGCACGCTGAAGAGTCCTAATTTAACTGAATGCAACTGTTCCTGCTCCAGATATAGCCTTGGCACTTAGAGTCAATTAAACAGAATCACACAAGATATCCACATCCATCCCTGCCTTGCCAAGGCACTCCACTGTAGCACTTCTTTAGAGGAGTAGGGTTGATTTGGGAAAAGGATGTTTTAAATGAAAGTGATAATTATTGTTTGCAATTTCCAGCAGAGCAGAGACAGACAGTAATTCAATTCTGATTTCTTTGCATATACAGCTCCTTTGAAAGAAGTCAGAACCCATACTTTCCTCACAAAGGGTAAGCAAAAACGACATTTTCCAGTGACACTGAAGAAGTGAAGGTCCATACAGACTTCTGAAAAAGCATACTCTGCTGCACAATAGCACCATAAACCTACATTACTAATTGCTGCCAAATGTATTATCCAAAAGTCTTTGGAAAATGCCAAAAAGAGTGTTCTGTGTATATTTTTAACCTTTATATAAAGAGCATGCTGTGCCAGATTTGTGCTTTACTGCCTTAACCAACATGACCCACAAGAATATGGTAAAACGAACAATGATACGTCTGGAAAATTGTTTAAAATGACATCAAATTGAAGTTCTATGGACACCTCTAGCCTGACATCACATTTATAATCTTCCCTAACTATGCAGTAACAGTAGTAAAGGCACTTAAAAGGAGAGAAGGTGGAAAAAAACAAAAACAAAACAGAAAACCAACCCTCCCTACTTCTTTCTTCATGATAATTCTCCAAGTAGTGTGTCAAGTAGTCTTTTTCTGTCTTGTACTTGGACCCTTACAGGCTCTGCATCTTTAAATGTTCTTTCTAAACCTGAGAATGGAAAGGTTGGCTAGAATCCCTCCATGGGGAAAAAGCTGAGCCACAACTGAGGAAGACAATGGAGTCCCACACTGGGCTCCGAGAAGCATCTGTATGACTCAGACTATTTCCTAGAGATGAAGGTTACAGTACAGTTGAGCAGCTGACTTGCTACTTTAACAGAGAGCAAATTTTTGCTCAAAAAACTCCAGCAGAATAGAGAAACATCATCCAAAACCCTGGAGAAACTGACCCTTTCACTCCCACTCACTTTCAGAAAGAGGAAGAATTCTTCCTTTCTATCATTCTGTCACAGTTGTGCTGAGCCATGCAGAGTTTAACTTCTAAAGTCCTGACATTTAAGAGAAATACCTATGAAATTAGTATGTAAGTACATATGAAACTAGTTTGATTTCCTCAAAGTGGAACAGTTAAAAACAACTTCTCTATGCACATGTTAAAATTTTTCATCCAGAATCACTGTCAAAAAGAAGGCATACAACATGTATTTCTTAATACATTTCAGGAAGGGGCCCAGTATCACGCTGAGACGTGTCTACCAATAACTGCTTTCTTTTACTTGCTTACTCAAGCAGTATGAAACAAGTTGTTCCACTTTGTTTGGTGGCATTACTACAAAAAAAAAATACGCCTAGTTTGTACATCTAATTGTGAAAAACAAGAACCCTCGTAACTCTGCTCTAGAACACACAGTTTCCAAAATCATTATAAAGAGGCAGCATGCAAGACAAACAAACAAACAAACAAAAAAAAAACACAGATGAAAATTTAGAAGAACTACTTGGAACCTGGCACTGTAAGTTCAAAAGCTGGAACCTGATCTCTGAAGATATGTATTTCTTCAGTTAATTAATATCCACCATCATCCACTAGCACATGTACATCAAAGAACCGGTAAAAATTACAGTAGTGGTACGTCTAATGCTATGGCTGATCAGGTATTTGTGCAGAGATTTCTGGCAAAAAGTCTTGGCACTCTGACATCTTAATATTCAAAGTCAACTCCTATGGGATTTTCTACCAAAAATCCTAACTTTCATGGCCCCGGTGTTCTAAGGACTGCAGCCTATGTGCTCACTGCTCATTCTCTCTGGCTAAAGCTGTAAACGCTGCTGCAGTCTTTCAACCACATCAGCCTGTTTTTTGTCTCAAGAACCTCATCATGTCTTCTCAGGAGCCGCAACTTAGACAGATTCCCAAGCTTCACCATCTTCTGTTTTGAATTTATTAAGCCAGTAAGATTTGTTATTATTTATCCTTAATATAGCAGTGTTCATACCACTTCAATTGATCGCATCATACCAGCATTTCAAATGTCATTTCAAACGTGCATATGAAGTCTTTCTTATGAGATGAAAATATAGGGAAAATGTCCTAGTGGACCTTCTGAATATGCACACTAGTACTTTTAAATTTCCATTCTGCTTGCTACATGCATGTGTGTAGCTTAGCACTTAGCTGCTAATGTGAATTTGAGATTTTCAGTGTCTTCTGGTGTAGCTAACGTGGAAAATCCATCTATATTGCAGTTTTTGTATCATATAACTGACATAAATGTTTCTTTTTCTCTGTGTCTAGGATCAAATTTTAAAAAAGATCCACCCAGTCTTCAAGTGGAGACTGAATAGTTCTATCTTCTCTAGAGAGAGAAAATGACAGTCAATCCAGGAAAAAAGAACAGACATCTTTTAATATCTAATTTTGTAATGCTCGAGTGATGCTTTCAATCAGCAGTAAACTTTGGTTTTGTGTTTTGTACAGGGCAAATGAACAAGGAATATGCTAAATGAATCTAATATGACTGCATCAACTTTCACGTTAGTAGACAGAGGGCCCATTAGTGTATTCTGTGTGACAATTCTCATCCAAGAAAAACCAGAGGTTTGCCAGGAGTTTATAAACATCCCAGACAGAACCTCAAAAATTATTCAGAGGTTTTAAAGTCATGGCCCCAGAACAACACAAACCATCTAGATATTGCTGTAGTCATGAAATAGCCACATAAAATACCACAAGATTTAAATCTTCTAAAATGAAAATTCAAAACAGGTGATCTCCTTTTCTCTACCAACCAAATATACCATGNTAGTCATGAAATAGCCACATAAAATACCACAAGATTTAAATCTTCTAAAATGAAAATTCAAAACAGGTGATCTCCTTTTCTCTACCAACCAAATATACCATGGCCCTGCCGTGATATCTGTCATAAAAATATGTCATATCCAATAACAAGCATAACAAACAGGACGCAGGAAATATTTCCACTGTATAAATATATTCTGAAGTTATCTTCAGCTTTTGATGATGATTCACTGCGTATATTTCCAAGGCGGACTTGTGGTATAATAATAAACAGGCTGGCTAGTTTAGAAACTCATAATCTTAAACTTTGCATATTGCAGTTCGTGGCTTAACT
>PPHD01004079.1:0-29533 GCA_002909625.1 Bambusicola thoracicus | reverse complement strand
ACTGTAAATGCCTGTGTCTTGAAGGTGTTCTTGACAAACTCTGCAAATGTTTTTTTATTGGAACCATGCATTGAAGTCCCTGTGCTTCTGAAGGAGCAAGTTGATGCTTGCAAGGCAGTTCTGAGTATTTTTAGGCGCATGATAATGGAACTATCAATGAATAAAAAGACATGGTAAGTTTAATATAGTCTTTATCTAAGAGAAGAATATTAATATTTAACTGCTATGGGAGAATTATTAGGAAGGAGAGAGAACTTACTCAGGGATGGTCCTTGTTACATATGCCTGCTTACAACTTGTGTCTGAATTGATTTGTGAGGTTGTAGGTTCTGCTGTGTCTTCATCAAAGTGCTCTTTGATTTCAAAGTTCTGCTCATGACTTCCATTCCTCAATTTCCCTTCTCAAAAATTAAGTTTTACAGCCCACAGTCAACTGGTCTTATTTTGCAAAAGTTCTGTTGAAATCTTTGTGTGATCACATTCTCAATGTGCAAAGTTTACTGCGAGTTAACAGGTTTTTTGGTGCATGAAAATTAACTGAATGATTAGTAGAAGCTGAACCAAAAGTACAATTTTGTTTTGGAACCAGGGAGCAGATGTTACAGATACTCCTCAGAATAACAGAAGCAGTGATGCAGAAGCCAAAAGAAAACCAAATAAAGGATACGTTTGCTCAGAGCATGTCAGGATTGCTTTTCCGAGTGAGTATTTTCTGTGTGTTTGGCACCAGTTTTCCATGCCCATAGCTTTTCTTAAGTACTACTGCACAGGAGTATGCAAGGTATTTGTAAAACATGAAGGAGTTCTCCTTTGCAGTAATACAATTACTTGTTTTATTAAGAGAGATTCCAGGTGTCAGAAATAGTTGATTCGATCTATTCTTCAGGGCTCTGTTGTGAACTGTGCTAGCGCAGGCAGATAGACAGTCCAATTGTGTGATATCTGCAGTGAGTAGCTCTGCACTGTAAGCTGTATGCGACTGTTTGTAGAAGTTCATCTGGCAAGTCAAAACTAAGTCACACTTAAGAAGATGAAAATGCGTGCATCCCTTGGTGCATGATGTGTTTACATCTGAATGTTACAGGCATAACTCAAGCTCTGTAGTCATTTGAAAGGTGTTGCGATGATCAGTGCTGTATTCTATTCTATTATTATTACTATATGAACAATATATTAGCTTACCAGGAGAAATATAGACCACCTGAAGCATCTGTTTCAGAATTTTTAAATTTCCATGGTCAGTAACTTTTACAAATATCTACCCACCCATTTCTGGGGAATTCTGACAAATAGTATCTATGTATCTGTGTGTCACTGATAATCAGCACTAATATGCAAGATGGTGTTGTGTTAACTTCAGCGAAGGTGTGTGACCTGTCACTTGTTTATTTCCTCTTAGACCCTCATGGTGGCTTGGATCAGAGCAAACCTGAGCGTCTACATTTCTCGGGAGCTGTGGGATGAGCTGCTTAGCGTTCTGTCTTCCCTGACTGACTGGGAGGAGCTCATAAATGAGTGGGCCAACATCATGGACTCTCTGACGGCAGTGCTAGCAAGAACTGTATATGGGGTGGAAATGACTAATTTACCCTTGGATAAGCTCAGTGAACAGAAAGAAAAAAAGCAGAGAGGAAAGGGTTAGTCCCCATGCTTCAGTGCTTTTTGTATCAAACAAGTTAAATATTTAAGTTTAAACTTTAAAAGATCTAACATTATGTACCTCTTAATCTCATGTAAGAACCTGATTAATCAAATATGAAGAGCTTTGGATTTTTATGTTCCCATCCTTCACTGTGCTAGGAAGGGTAATTGGGGTCAATAGATGGTAGCTGGTTAGCAGATCTTAGTATGTGCTCAAAATGATTTTTTTCTGCGCAGCAGGAATGAGTCATGATTTCTTGTGCTATATTCTGGCATGGTCATCAATGTCAAAATTCTTTTCCGTGTAATTTTATTAAACTTTATGAATTACAGTATTTCTGCTGCATTTATATGCTGCTTTGCAGTTGATGCACGTAGTTGAATTTTTACTATGATTATAAAGCAATTACTACATCAGCTATGCTGATTTGAAGGTGAATACATGTTGGAGTGCATGTAAGTTCATTCAAAACTGTAGAAGAATAAATGACAAAGCATACAATACTAAATGCTAGAAGAATTTTGTTTTCTCGTAGGTGGTGTTTTAGAGCCTCAAAAGACAGCTGTAGTGGGAAGATCTTTTTCATTAAGCTGGAAAAGTCATCCTGAAGTTGTGGAGCCCATGAGATTCAGAAGTGCCACCACCTCTGGAGCTCCCGGAGTTGAGAAAGCAAGAAATATTGTTCGTCAGAGAGCAACAGGTTAGATCTTTACTAGGTATTTTATTCCCAAACATCCACTAACACTCAAGTTTTATATCTGCCTTTGAGTTCTGCCTACTTCCAAAAATAGCACAACTTAACTAACCATAGACGTTGCATACCTGAGTCTGGATGTCTGCAGGGCTACACGTACGAATAAAAGATAAAAGTATTTTGGAAAATACTGTGTGCGTATGCATGCTCTTAACTGCATTATGCTATATCAGTCATACATAGTTTCTGAACTTTCTTGTTGGTTGCTTTTTACCGTAATCACAAGATAAAGCAGGTATTTAATAAGCATCCTTTCTTATTTATTTACCTTCTTTTTAATGATGTAACAATATATGTATAGCACCTCATTTTCCTTTTTTTCCTCTCATGTTTAATTCTGGACAGAAAAAGCATAGTGGGAGACAGAAGGGAGAATGGGGTTTAGGAATGATGGGGGAATGTCTGAAACTCCAGGTACTGAAGGAGATACCTGATTTTTCAAACATATCGGAGGCCTGAATTTGGTCTCTTTATTTTTTGGTAGTCTCTGTATTTTAACTCAGTGGGCTATGGATTTAAACTCTTCATAGAAGTCTTCCCAGTTTTTGAATAGAAGATGTTTTTCTAAACATATTCTTTCCTTATTCGTAATAGTTGTGTTTCTTACCAGCAAAATGTGAAGGTGAGCCCGTATGTCTTTTGTGACTACAGAGAAGTTTATTTTCTGGGCAGCAGTTTGGTTGTCAGACTAGAGGATGAACTGCACGTGTAATAAGACTCTGGTTTCATTTTGTGTCTTACAATCATATAAAACCAGAATTATTCTGGCTTTCATGTGATTTTGGGCGATCAGTGACTCCCAACTCAGCAGATATAAAAACCTCTTATATTTGCACATGCAGATATAGCAAATAAAGAGTAAGACTGTCTAGGAAAACGAAACTGCTACTAAAATTCCAGACATGTTATCTTTTAGAAAGAAATGTTGCAGTCCTTAAAGAAATTACAGAAATAGTCAGAGAAGGATTATAGGTTTGGGGAAAGCATCTCCTGCCCTGGGGCTTCTTGTTTTTTCCCCTCCCTCACTGAAAAACAACAGAATAAAACCCAAGACACCTACATCAACAGAACAAACACAAGGATGCCTCTTGCTTCTAAGTAAAACTTTATTTTGATCTTCTTGCATTGGGAGTTAAACAATTAGCAGCAGGGTATTACTGCAGCAGCCCACCATCCTACTTAAATATTTTTCCTTTTTCCTTCTTTCTTCTCACTTCTAAGTATCAGCATTGGCGTTGTTATGAACAGAAAGGGAAACAGCACAGCAAATGCCTGATACATTTCTAGTGCAACTGATGAAAAATGGATGCATTTTTCTAAAGGAGACTTCAAGCTTAGGACAACTGGATGTTAACCATTAATATATTTTAAAAATTTGTCTTAATGCTGATAGACAGCCTCTAAAGCAGTAGCCACCTTGGAAGGTGTTCTTCTTGTGGCCTGAGAGAGTATTTAATGCACAGGTTACAAAAGGGACACTTTCAGATCCCATGAAAGAGAGCTGCTCATTTCTCTTACAGATGATGAGAGAAGCTGCCAGCAAAGTAATACTGGATACAGCGTTTAACACTTTACTATCTTTGAGATTATTTTCTCCTTCTGCAAAAGTGCAGAGGTCCAGCAGTATTTTGAGTGCTCCTAGCTTCACTATTGACTGAAGAATCCAAACCCCATCTCATAACTTGCGTGTTTCATCATCCTGTTTGTAAGTGGAGAAAGCAAGTACGCCAACAGCAGTGTCTAGAGAATAATTCAGGATGCAAGCTACTTCAGGTCATGAAGCACCTGCTCAAAGCAGGGTCAGCAGTCTCGTCAGACAAGTGCACTCAGCGCTTCATCAAGGCTGGAGCAAGGATCCCTAGTTTAAAAAAAAGCAACAACCAAGCAGTGGTAGCTGTATCTTTAGATTGACTTCTGAGAGGCACGCTGTCCCACTTCTCAGGTCAAAATGCATTGTTTTCAGCCAAGATGAGTGAATGGAAGAGGTAGCTGGTTTTGGGGGTGGGTGGGAACATTGCTAGCAGAAAGTAAGCTGAATAAGTTTTCCATTCTTTATTTTGACCTGCACGTACTGGTAATGGTATTGCAATGAGAAGAAATAAGGGTAAGTCAAATAAGTTCATGCATAGTAATCACAGGCTGACAAAATGAAAGATTGCACATTGTATTTTCAGTGGCTGCGATGCGTTGTACGTTCTTAACTTAGGGCTAGCAGGAAATATTGCAGAGCTTGACATTGTAAGATTCTTTCAAAAGCTTTGTTTTTCTTTGTATCGTGACATTCCAAATCCAAATATTTTGCTGTTTTCTGACATAATTGTTGCTTTATTTTTTCCTGGAAGCTAAGCGAAGCCAGTCTATCAGCAACTGTGTTCATCTTTATGAGGCTTTGCCAGCTACTAAAAGTGTACCTCTTCTGCTTCACACTGTGAGCTCTCTCTTACCTGGTATCTCTTACACTTCTTGCTCTCACAGACTGTCAGGTACTGTACTTTAAAGTCATCTTTTATATAAATGTTCTTTATATTTTTAAGCTTTTCTGTCTGCTCTCTTTCTGTCCAGTTAATTATTCTTTAGGAGCGTGGAATGAGGTGTTTTGCACTGGTTCTGTTTCTGTTTCCTGGATCTGTTCAAAACACAGTGTTAAGTAGTGGTGGTGGCCAGCAGGAGTTGAGCAAATTCCGTGGAAACGTATCTTGTTCTTTTTGAATGTGGGAAAGGGTTAAAAAAAATGTGGTCACTTTTAATTGCTTTTGTTATTCTGTCACTGGAACTGTGTTCATTATCCATGTAAGTAACCTTTCCAGTGAAAAAGAGGGCAGGAAGCTCTTCTTAAGGAACTGCAATAGAAACTAGTTGTGTACACAAATGTGTGAGATATCGTAAGCAAAGTGTGCCGAAAAAGAAGTGCAGCAGGTTGAACTGCTGGTACTTGATTTTAAAAGAGAAAGCTCATTCACTCTGTGTCACGCTCAGTTACAAATCAACACTTATAAATGTGGATCATTTTTTCCTAAAGATTTTTTCCCATAATTATTGATTCTAGAAGCAGATATGAAAGGTTTGTCAGTGCCTCTTAGCTTTCATGTAGTATTTGACTTCTCTCAAAAGTACTGCAAGCAGTGCTGGTTTTGTTCATTTAGACATTAAAAGATTAACATGAATTACAATTCTATTGGGTTTGTATTTCCTAATAATAAAAGTAAAAGTTGCTAGAGTTACTCAATAAATGATTTTCTCCATGTTTTCATTTTCAAGTACTTGATTTGCTACAAGTTCCCAAGCAACGTATACCTAATGTACAAAGAGTACGTGCAAAATGTACAAAGAGGAATGCAAAAACCAAAACTAGAGAAGTTCTGCATGTGGTGCAAATTACGGCTCTTTGGAGATTTGTATTCCCTGAAATATCCTGAGTGCTCTTCATCCCAAGTTGTTATTTTTGGCCATAATGTTGAATTTGTTTGAGCTAGTTAATATGGGCATTGACCTGAAAGATGGGCTTTCATGTATTTGTTCCTTTCAATAAGGCTTTGATGCTGGCAGTGATATTTTGAGGTCAATAAATACCAGAACATTTGGGTTTTGCAAGCATGGGTTTGTGAGGCAGTTTACTGAAGTAGAGACGATGTATTCTGTAGTGTAAGTAGTATCTAAACTTAGTGTAGATTGAATAAAGGAAGCCTGCTGTCCTCCTGCATGCTGCTGCTGCAGTCAGTGCAGGTACGTGTGCAATCTTGTACCCTGAGGGGCTGTGCTTCTTACTCATTTCTGCATAAGCATTGCCTCAAATTCACTGCATACAAACCAGCAAGGAGGTAGGAAAGGAGAGGAACAGAATAGAAAGCTGGCGGGAAGGTCGTTTTGATTTGTTTATTATGCAGAAAGAAATGTGGAGGAGTCGATAATTCAGCCCATATTTAAAAAACAGAAATCCAGTGCTTCTGTAAGTCACCATGTTGGTACCATTGCCTCTAATATTTTGAAAAGGAAAATAGCATTGGATGTGTGGATTGAATACCTTGAGCAGTCTGATGGTAATTCTTCTGGGTCATTTTGATGGAGGACTTGTGGGCCAACTTTCTGACTGCTTTGCAACAGAAAAGTTAGTAGTTAGGGTGGGTGGCATTAACCACTGCTCTGACTGAAAGCGCCAGTACCAAAGGAGAGTACTCCTGATCCCAAGTAGGAGTGCCACATGGAAACCCCAAAGTAATTTCTCCATTTTTTTCTGGGTCTTTCATGGTTTAAACTGTCAGTACATCTCCCTCTAAACTTTGCTTTTCTAAGGATACTTTTAACTTCTCTGACTAGGGGTTAAATTCTAGTTTTTGTAGTTTGGAGTCTGAAGTGCTTGAGTGGGTCACTTTTTCACTTAAATTCCACAGCTAAAGAGTTAGCATGTGTGTTTGATTCGGAGGTCATACAAATATATTTTTTTAATTAAATCAACAGAAGTTGAAGAATCTCAGCAGTCGGAAACGTTGGCAGGAACAGAAGCTACAGGCCTCTTTGTAGACCAAGAGCAGCAGCTCACTCGAAGCAGCAGCACTTCCGATATTGCGGATCAATTTCCATCTGATTTTTTTCAAGGTAATTTTGATGAAATATGGTAACGCTACACAAAGAAGTGCCAAGACTTCTTGAGCCTCACTGATGCCACTGTTACCTTCTTTGGTTTCCAGCCATGGCTGTAAAATGCTTTTTATCCCATTTTCCAAGTAAATCTATTTTTAGTATCTTATTGAAAAAGATGTTTTTAAGAAGTTATAGACCAAAAATGGAGAACACGTTTAATTAACCAGGGCTTTATTAAATATGTGCATTTTCAATGTCACTGTTAACATTTATCAAGCATGTGCTTGTATTTCGTGTTTTCAGATGAACAGTTCTACTTCTGTTTTGATTGTGCAGCTGTATTGTGCTTGTCAGAGCATCATATGTTCCATCTTAATTATTAATCCATGAAAAGTTTACAATTTCTGTTACCTTGCTCTGCTGTAAACATAAGAAATGTATATGTAAACGTAACTGATATTTTCTTGTAATTTGCTATGTAATTTCATCCCCCAAATTTTTATACATTTTGTTTCCCTTCTAAAATTTCTAGGCAAAAAGGCTGGGAGTTCTCATAATTTGACCACTTCAGATTCCAAATCAATTCAGGAAAATAAAGAATGTATGAAGAAGGAGCATGAAACTGAGCACGTAAGGCAAAATAGACAGTGATTATTGTTGAGATCTTGTTTTATGTGAAATAAATGCTCCATTAATAAATATTTTACTGTGAATCAGATGGCTTTTCCTATTTAAAAACTAACAACTGAAGGAATGAATATTTGTTAGTCACATTTCTAGTATGGAATCAGGAATTAAGCTTTAGTTGTCCCTTATGCTGTTTGCTATGATCACTCAGTAACTTCTGATACTGCAAGTTGCCAGTGCAGTTTAACATGATTTGCTATGTACTATTCTTCTAAAAGACTTCTGTGCTTTTCTATATTAATAATAAACAAGTCCATCACTTTTTTTTTTCTTTTTAAATAATTAATGGTTTTTATAGAGCTACGCTACGCTGGAATAAATGTTTGATGGTTTGAAGTGCTGGGGAAAATACTTTCCTTCAGCAAAATTGGTAGCACCAGCTATTTATTGTGGATTGTTTGCCTAAGTTAACATTTGGACAGGCAAGCTTTGTAAATTTTTAATGCAACTTAGGAAAAAACAATAGAAATAATGTATGACTTCATCTTTGTGGAAGTATAATGCAATGCAGCATGGAGGACTGCAAGAGGAATCTCATCTCTGGTTGTTGGTTCTTCATATGTCTGGTCTTATAGCACCGTTATGCTCTGCTCTAGACACAAGGCTTTTTCTGGGAAGTGCTGTCATTAATCATTTCAAGAATAACAAGGTGTGGTGAAGGTGAGGGGGGAGAGGGAGATGCAGGCTTCGTAGTTGTGGGGAATTAAAAATTAACCTGGCTTCCTATCCCAGTGTCATATGTTCATTTAAGTATCTTGACTGAGTTGCAGTTAACTTATAGTAACTTTCCCTGTGTGCATTTGTGTATCTCAAATCTGCAAGAATATGATGTAGTTCTCAAAAATAGTTAATAAACTGAGATTAATTCTTTTATTCCTCTGTAGGTACTAGTACGAAGGAGCAGTAGTACAGCTGAATTGGATTTGAAAGCAGACTTGCAGCAAACACATGGAAGCCATAGGGAGAGAGAAAAAAGTGAGTTCTGAGAAATATGGTAATTTTTTTTTTTTTTAAGTGTAGCAATTGAAACCAGTGGCATCATTTTGTCTGGTTAGGTCATGTTACGCTAACGCAATCTTTAAAAATAGGATCTGTGATCTTTGTTCATCCTCTGCTCGCTTTAGGTGAAAGTGTTAGCAGTGACACATCCATCGGGTATAATAATGAAGTAGAGATTGCTCTCATCCCCTGGCAAGCCTCTGAAGAAGATCAGGAAGTTAATGCATCAACAGATGTCTGTGTGGATCCTGATGCACCTCGCTGGCTTCAGCTTAGTCCTTCAGATAATGCAAACTTAACAGGTACTCCAGTTCAGGAATTATATTTCAGATTTTTATCTCAAAAAGGAATTCAGTTAAAAAAAAAATACACGTTTTTAGGCATGTTGCCAAGCTTTGTTCAGAATGTTATGTCAAAAACAAGATTTAAATGGACAGAATTTAAAGAATTCAGCTAATGAGAATGAACCTGACATAGATGCAAAACTGTAATCCAGGAAGTGATCACGTACTTGAAAATGATTTTCTTACTGTGTCAAAGCAATCAGCTGAGATGTGATAGTTGATTACTTGTGCTCTCAGCCTGTACTAGCACTCAAGCGAAAGGATTGAATTCAATTTCCATTAATAGATCTTTTTTCATAGCAGGATACTCTGAGAATGTGCAGTAGGTTCCTTACTGTTTATTTTGACTGACAGAAAGTAACTGATTAATTCACAGTATCTTCAACTGTTACCCTCCTTATTTGTACTTCAGCATGCATTGCCTGCATGCCAGTAGGATGTCATAAGTGGCGTTCTCAAAAGAGTTTATTTGAAAGTAAAAGTCCTTTTTCATTTTAATTCTAATATCTTTGACATCTACAATAATTGCAGTTATTTACTGAAACATTTTGATTCTCTTCAAGGTATCTTCCCATCTAATATGTAAGAGGCAAGTTAGGGGTGTTATACCAATATCTAGGTACTGTAACATATGAAACTATTTTCAACCGTTTTACTGATGAGGGTACATTTCTGTGATCACTTTTTCTTTGAATTACTGCTGATTTCATGAACCAGCACACCCAGTTCCATCCCTCAGGTTGCCATTGTACATAAGGTAGTGTGCAGAGCAGTACCCAGCAAGGATTATTTTGTGTGATAAACTCAGCGCTTTCTTTGCCTGTGATACAAGAAGTTGCTCCTTTGTGTGTACAAACAGAATGAGTTATATAAAATAACTTCAGAGATTAAAAAGAGAAGTGGAGTAACAAATGTGTGTAGGTTACTCCGAACGTAATGCCTGCTGTTTATTTCCATGGAAAAGACCTCCAGCATCCACCTCTGATGTGCTGGGTCAGCATAACAAAATAAGACGCATTACTTTCGAAGCAGTCCTCGTATGGTTGCCCAATAGAATTGGCATGCTCATAATGTGTTTACTTGTTCTTGCCAAGTTGTTTGTCTATGTGTCCACTTAACACTGTGTGACCTGCATACAGGCCAGTGTGCAGCTCAGAGCTTTCTTCTGCTCGTCATGTTAGAAAACCTCAGTAATCACTATGGTGAATACAGCCCTATCCATCTGCACAGTAAGAGAACGTCTTTGCACTGTTCCCTTCAGTGGCATGTCTGTCTGAGCTGCTTCTGTCTGTTGCATGGTTGCTACATGGAAAACTGCAGGAAGTGTCTTGGAGCCCATGACTGATGGAGTCACTTGTGAACAATGTCAACTGTAGTAGTAAAAATATGTCACAAGCCAAGCCTTTAGGGCTTTGATGTGTCATATGATTACTTACATTAATTTGGGTGTTTCAACTTCATTTTCTTCTTGAACAAAACAAAGATATGTATAATCTTAGGATTTGGAGGCTTCCTAAAACAAAACTTTGTTTTTCTACAGAACCCTGTATTGTGCAAGGTTAAAGATACTGTGTTGTCATCACCCAAACGGCATAGATACACAAAATTCTCCATTGAGAATCTTTCTGATCTGCTTAAAAAATAACGTCGTAACTCTTTAGCAATTCATAATGCTGCCAGAAACAAAACAGAGGAAGCAAAAAGGAAATAAAATCACAAAAATGCTAAAAAGCACTGGATGCTGAGCACTCAAAGGTGCCATGTGGGACCATAGCTCTGATTCTGCCCGCAGACAGGCTGCTGCATAGTTTTCCCTGCTCTGAAGATAATTTAACAGCTTTTGTCATTAACATTTGTGCTTCAGTGTGGAATATTTCATTTACTATTTAGGTATATCAATTCTATTATCGCGCCCAACTTCAGAAATGCCTGCATTCCTTCTCAGTTTTTATCCAGCCACCTCAGGAACTGCTTCTGTGTAAAATGATAGTGCCAGAGCATATTCTTCATCTCTCAGGGTGCATCATATTTAGCTCCATTGTTCAGCTGCATTTTCAGGTCATTTTATACTGTGTGATCTTTAAAAAAAAAAAAAAAAAAAAAAAAAAGCAAGACTCTTAGCAATGGAAATACTGCCTGTAAAAGCCAGTTATTGATTGAATACATCTTTTGGAGGACACAAATTTCAGACATGCACAAAGTACATTTAACTGTATTTGCATTTGCTTCCCTGCTACAAAACCTTGAGTGAGGGCAGTCTGTGATACCAAACTGACGTATAGTTGTGCCATCCCTATATGATAAGCCCTTTAGCCTTTGTTTTCTTGCCATTTTTTTTCTTTGAACTCTGTGTTCCTTTGAGTAGTGCAGAAAAAGGAGATGATTTGGTGGTGAGAGTACTTTTTAGATGGAATGTTAGTATACAGAGTAATTGGTCTTAACAGCCTTCTTGGTTTAGTCTGGGGGAGGAGGTCATTATGTTCTTCCCTAATGTGTGGTACTCAGAGGCCACATCTCATGAAGGCCCATCATCAGCAAGACAGGCTCCCTGTACCTAGGACTAGCAGGACTGAGAATATGCCTTCACTATTTTACTTTGTGGGTGTTTTTCCTTTCTAGTTTGTGTGTGTGCTAGACCAGAAAGACCAAAGAGCTGACCTTTTATAAATAAATACATCACTCCGGTCTTTTTTCTTAGTAAACTTTCCAGACTTCACAATAAAATTTCAAGCTTTCGGTTCTTTTGTCTTGAACCTTCCTTAACAGTCTCTTTAGAAATAATATGCATCAGAAGTGGAACTTCATCAGAAGTGACACTGAACCTTTTAAAACTTACAGACAGCAGTGAATTCCTTGCTGATGACTGCAGTATAATTGCTGGTGGAAGCCTCATCGGTTGGCATCCCGATTCTGCTTCAGTGTTATGGAGGAGGATCTTGGGAATTCTTGGAGATGTGAACAATATACAGTCGCCTAAAATTCATGCCAAAGTCTTTGGGTATCTCTATGAGCTGTGGTATAAACTTGCAAAGGTATTGTATATAATATTTTCATGTAATGATAAGGATTAATTTTTTTTTAAATGCTGCTTAGATTTGATCTAGGATTAGAATCTGCAGTAAGAGCGTGATATTTGGAGGATTCTGTCATAAATTTTGTCAAATTTTTGTTTGCTTTCCTGTAACTGTCCCCTGCTGAAAGTACTCCCATTTAATAACAAGAATTGAATTCATTTAAATGGCTTCATGAAACAGTAGCAAAGAAAACAGAGGTGTAGGATAGAATACTACAACCATTGTTCTTAATGTAAAAGCTAATGGCACAACCTAAAATGCTTAGGCTGTATAGCACTGTAGAACACATTTACCTGGTAGTGTTGGCTCAAGTAGGAACTCTCTGTGTAGTACAGGGTATAGTGCCTTAAAGTAAAAAACAAACAAACAAACAAAACAAAAACCCACAAAAAAAGAGAAGTAGTAATATGAACTAACATTAATAAAGTGAACTATTGCTTTTAATTAACTCTCTTCTTTTTAAAACACCAGATAAGGGATAATCTTGCTATAAGCGTGGACAATCAGTCTACTCCCTCTCCTCCTGTCTTAATTCCTCCTCTCAGAATATTTGCATCATGGCTGTTCAAGGTAAGTTATCTCTAAACTTTTTCACGTTAGTGTTTTTTTCTTTGTTGATGATAAATGTGTATATTCTCAGTTGCATTATTAAGTTGTGCAATCACTGCAGGCTGCGACAAGTGTATTTGAACTCACATTTATTTTAATCAATACGCACAGTAGATTTGGTTTATAGAAAATCTGCTGAAAATACAGTGGACTAGTGGAGAAAAAAAGGTATTACTACAAGGCTTTTACTCTTTTCAGGCAACCACCCTGCCAAATGAATATAAGGAAGGCAAACTTCAGGCATACAGGCTGATCTGCGCTATGATGACGAGACGTCAAGATGTTCTGCCCAATTCTGATTTCCTGGTTCATTTTTATTTTGTGATGCACCTAGGCTTAACAAGTGAAGACCAGGTAAAAGCCTTACTTGAGGAAAAAGCTCTCTAAGTTGCTGTGTGCTGATGGAATTGTCTGTATTTTCGTATTTGAAGAAGCAGAAAGGAAGCAGTGCTCTGCAACAAATTATTGTGTGAAGTTATCCTTGTGTAGCATAGTCCATTCCACTCTGTACATTACGTAGTCTGAATTTTCTCTTTACTCTCCAGTTTTATCTTGTCATACTAGCAAATAGCTGCTGTTGAAACATTCTGTGTCTGTAGATAAATGTCATTTCTAGGTCTGTATGCCATGGTTTGGCCTAATCAATAATGCATTCAGTGGGAGACGATGAAAGGACTTAATCTGTCAGAATGTAAGAGGATTATTGGACCTCAGAAGTAGCTAAATACTTGTAAGTACTGTAAGAAATACACTAGGCAAAAGAGAGGCTACCTAGAATCACATCTGTGTTTTTGTAGCTGTTGCTCTAAGTTTTCATCCTTAACAGAAATACTCTGATGAATACAGTGGTGAGAACTGTGCTGCAGATGCCAGCAGAGGGCACACAGACCTTTTTGTAGGACCTGTGCTGATTATTTGCTGCTTTGAGGAGGCATTTCTGGTGCCTTATCAATCCAGAGGGGACAGACTTGGGCAGATTTTGTTGTGCTAATTGTTACCAATCTTCGTTACTCTTGTAATCCCTAAGAAGGCCTGTCCTATTGTTTAGCTAGCCCTCAGTTGCTGATGTGTTGTTTTTAACCTGGTGAAGCTGCAGTTAGCTGCTTTCTGCCTCTTGGACTGTGAACCTGGCTGCCTCACCATGGCCAGCTCAATCCCTCTCTGCACTGGCCTGTGCAACCCTGCACTTGGAAACTTCACGTGTCTCTGTTTTGCAAAAGCAAAAGAAGTAAAACCATCTGCCGTGCATTCTCTGCAAACTCTCCACCTGCTTGCTATTCCCAGATGCTTCTTCAGGGAAAAGGGAAAGGAATTAATGGTACAATATTATTTGATGTGTGCTTCGTGAAAGCAAAATATAGATAGAATGATGCGTGCCGAAACATCTCCCATTCAAAAGCCAAGACAACCAGTTGGGATAACTTGATTTTTTCTTTACACAGTCTCACAGTATGCTCTTTTTAGAAAGGGGAACTGATTAGGTCATTTGACTCCTATTACTGGTTTCACTTGATCGTCCCTGTGTTACTTGTTGTTTTTGTGATCATGGAGAAAAATCCTGGAAAAGTTTCCTGAGTAGAAATTGGGCAATGTTTAAATTGTGGTTTTGGTTCCTGATGAGCTGCTTTCTCGTTCTGTTTTTATTGTGTTTTGGTGTTAGTAACGATTCGACTGATTTTAAACCTGTTGCTTTGTTGAATGCCAGATTTCAGTCCTTGTGCAAATTTGTGGTCTAGAAGTTAAGATCAAGAAGCGAAGACTGTCTGGTGAAGGCAGACTCCACATACAAATCATCTCAGAGATATCTTGATATTTTGCATGCTCATGCTGCTCTACCTTCTCTCTCTCTGCTTCTTGTGCCTCTTGGTGGCACACTTCACCCAGGTTTTCTTGTGTAACTGTCCTTCCAGTTTTGCTCTCCCTAGCTACGAAGCTGGTTGATGGGAGCTGTTCACTCGTGGTGATTTGGAGCTTGAATTCTCATACAATGGATTGATGTGAAGCATGTTCTTTATACCTATTTCCATATTTACAGTTTTATTAGCATCACGTTGCTTGATGGGTACTTAGACTAGCTCGATGCTCTGCTCACTGAGAGTAACATACAATAAATACTAATGCAGGAGTGCATTGTATGGAAGCACAATAAATCTAGTATTTATTAAGATGGGTCATGGATGTGCTTTTCAGTTATTTTGGTGGAGTCAGGGAGTTGTTTATGCCAGATGCCATCTGGTACTGTACTGACTGAACACACAGTCCTTCTTCCACAGGCAAATCAGTGACACAGGCAGAGCATTTCACCAGCCTCTTACCTTGCCCTTAAAAGATGAAAATTCTCAGGTGTGAGGGAAATCTGATCTGGCTTGTGTGAAGCTGCTAGAAATCGGAGGTCTTGTAGTGGAAAGGCAGATCGATCTGCTTTGTCAGATGGTTTTATTTGCTAAGCATCGGCATAACTTTTCGGTTTCATGGAACATTAACAGGAGAAGGGAGAAGGGGATTTTCTCATGGGGGAATTTTTGTTCTGTGTATGTGTGTGTATGTGACAACTGTAAATTCGTTGGGAGAAGCAACAGAAACGTAGAGCAACTACAAGAAATCACATTATATTGATGTAGATGAACGTTTTATGTGGCTACATAACTTGGTAAAGTTACAGTCAGCAACCTTTGTAACCTGAATATGATTGTCAGTATTTTTGGTAGCGTCAAAAATGTTCTTTTTAAAATATGTTTCTCTGTTTTAAAAACAAAAAAAAAAAGGCATCTTGTATTACACGAGGAAAGTGCAGTTATGCAATTAATGGTGAAGATAAATAACTTGCACTAATTGGACTTGCTGAGTAGACACTAGTTGAACAGAAATGCACCTGTATTTCTTTCAGTAGACACGTGCCCAGGTACGTACAGCTGTCTGGCTGAGAAAAGGTTCCTCCCAGACTGGGGAGAATGCAGACCTTCTGCTCAAATCTGTGGACTGTTTTCATTCCTTTTATCCTGCATTCCTCAATTCTTTTTCACTCCTCCCTTAACAACATGAATATACAAACTTACGGCTTTCTTGTTTAGATTTTGTTGTTGGTAGAGAACAAAATAATACATATTTGAATGCCGTCGGTAATTAATACATTGATATTTATGGAGAGTGTAACCTTTCTGCACAAACTTGTCTTGTGGAGCATTTGAAAGAGCAGTGTGAGAGTGTATTTTATAAAAAGATCCCATGGCACTCTGAGTTCAAGATCTAGCAATTAGCTCAGCTGGTGAGAAAGGAGATAGTGATGTAAGTGAGCCGCATCTCATTTGTCCATGTCTAAGTATCTAGCAACAGCACCTCTGTAGGAAGAAGTGAACAATTCTCTGTGGCAATTGCATCACCTTTTCAGGTGGGAGAAGCAAGGTACAGCCTGGCACTGGCAGCTGCTTCCAGCGTGCCATGTGCCCTCGGGTTCAGGGGACAAGAGGCTACGTGATGCTGATTCTCTTCCTATACACTTAAGTCAGTGGTCTCAAATTTTACCATTGTTTTTTATGAAGTTGACTGGAGTTCTGCACCTTCACTTCCTGGCAGAGGAAAGTGAATGGATGTTTTGTTTTCTACATGCTGTGTTCACAAGATAGTGAAGGCGGTGTTTCTCCTTGTGTTCAGAGCTTGACTGAAAATCCTGAGAAGATGATGTATCAGGCGTTGCTCAGATGGGATGCAGGAAATGGCCTCAGGACTGTTTGTATTAAATTCAGCCCTTTTGCCCTTTAAATCACCGAGGTCTGTCAGCCTTGAAACGCCTTCAGGGGCTTTATAGGACGTTGCACCTGTTCAAGACGGACTTATGTGTGGTATTTCTTCTGGTACCTCCTCAATAAGGCAGCAATGGCAAGAGGAGTGCCTACATCTTTTCCAGCAACAGCCATTTCTGTGCTGGGTCACTCAATCCACAGCTTCAGGACAGCCATCCTGGTAGCACTTACGGTTCTCCCAGTTCCTGCTGTAGGTTGCAGAGAATTGTGAAATACTCTTGGGGGGGGAATTTTAGAAGATTCCAAAGGAGAACCTACTGCATTTCGGGCAGTAACTGCGTGATGCTGCTGGGTGACATTAATGGTTGAGAAGCTCCCAGCTCCAGCACTTGTAACCATTAATGTCCTTGGAGTTGGTTGATGCATACATACACCTTATAAAAATATCTAATATTGCAGTGCACAAATTTTACAAACGCTTGCAGGTAGGAAATAAATGCATTTAATTATTGCTGCCAGTGGCTTACTGTAGCAGTAATTTTGGCTTCATGAACTTGAAAAAGCATATAAGCTTCTCCTTGTTTTATGGATTTCTGTAATGCTGACTTCTTTCTGTTTAAATGTACACCTTCGGTTTGAGAAGAGCTACAGTGAAAGTTGGGTGCTCACTTGGTGCTTACGCTGCAGAAGAGGAGGAAATCTTCCAATATCTTGCCAGCTTTTCATTTCTGGGAGGAGTCTCACCCTGCTACCGAGGCTTTGGCGTCAGTTAACGTGCTTGCTGTGAGCTGTTGACAACATGTACCACCACGTGTTTGGCCAGTAGTGGTAGAGACTGTTATCTGAAAGGCGAGCTAACAGGATAGTTACATCCCTGGCTTTTGGAGAGAGCTTTAACGATTAAGTTTAATACATTTACAGTTCAGTTGGCTTGCCAGCATATCTTTGGAGCAGACTGCTTTGTAAAGAAATATTAAGAAACACCATAAAATTACATACTTCAGAGATTCTGCTTGTTTGTTCAGTGATACTAAGTGCAGAACTAACCTTAAATGTGGAAGGAAAAGCCCAGATCCGAGTAGGCTGACAGATGTCCTTGGTGATTAAATTTCAGCACACAGACAGTGGGTTTTCGACCTGTAGGGTAGCATAAGCCCTCAGCACACAGCACAGCTGACAATGGAGAATTTAACGGACATGCTCTTAGCTCGATTCCATTCAGTGGTAAAAGGGAGAATACTTTATCAATAATGAACTTTATGCTTGTCTATTAACCTCTTAATATGTTTAATGTACGCTGTTGCCAATTACAGAAAGGAAGCTCCATCAATTCCATAGTGAGCTTAGGGAGAAACACTGTGCACGGTAAGAAGCAGGCTCCGTGTGTGACTGCTGATTGAGAATATGAAACATTTTATGTCAGAGTTGCTACTGGAGAAGAATTACCTCTTACATTAACACTGATTTGAAGTTAAAAAAGAAAAAAAGTACTTGTAGACTTTTCACTGTTTCTGTGGAGCTGTTGCTCTGTAATGAGGAGTGGTGTCAGCCTGGTGACTGCAGGGCCAGAGTGCTGTGCACAGGAACATGCCCTGTCTGCGTGGCGTCGTCCTCCAAAGGCACAAGAAATGAGCAGCTTTGCTTGTGTACACAGCGCAGTAAGTGCTTCTTGCCTGGATTTCTGCCTGGTGATGTTTCACATGAGGACTGTTTGTACAGCATCTCAGAAACAGTAACAGTTTCAGATTTCTCTCCAGACTGCAGTTATAAAAAAAAGATAAATCATAGCGCAGTCTCTATGTCATGAGACTTAGATACATACATTTCAGTTTCCGTGACTTTCTTCCAGTAGATATCATAATTTTTACCCTCTTGTAATGGCCCTCCCTTTCTGTGCTTGTTGAGGTGCAGCATATACCCTGCTGCTCACTCAGAGTGCTCTGCTAGTAGTGGAGCAAAACAGCTGCAGGGATGGACCAGAGGAAGGGCAGACCCAGGTAATGCCCATGTTAGGAGCCGTGCTTTCTGCTAACAGAGACGTCTCCTTCACCTTCCCTCCCTCATGCACCTTGCCCTGGGTGGTTCACCTCTGCGCTGCTGCCTGCTTTGATTTTTTTAAATGTGACTTTAAAAGAGCTTTCTATTGCAGTTCATAGGAGGAGGAACAATTACCAGCAGGTGATTTACACAGTAATCCTTCATCTGTTTTCTAGGTTCAGGGTTGTTCCAGTTTTTAATCTCTCTTTCTGTTGCATCCAGTCACAAGATGTAAGTTCCTTGGTGGTCAGATTGAGCTAGGTTTTAGACATGCAATATGCTTTTGGAGCGTGTCAGGTTTCTTTGTAACTTCTTATTGGAACTTGGTTTTTGACAAGTTAACACCTAAAATGTAACGTTACTTGGAATAAGTAAATTGAATTGTTTGTTTCTTCAAAATAAAGGAAAATGTAGGATTTGCCACTTAAGTCCTGTTTAAATGAATAATCTTCCCTGTGCTGTAAATGTCAGCCTCTAATGAGGTGTGTCTCAGGGAAGAACAGAGTGAACTTTAAGAGGAAAATCCATGTTGTTCCTGTTGAGGGACAGCTGGAAACGTGAGGAAGGCAGATGGCAGGCTATTTGGTTACACCTGTAATCTGCAAAACCCCGCACAAAAATTAGGTGAAGGATATTTCTGAAATTGACCTTCTGGTGAACTTGCACCATTTTCTTTTTTCACTTACTCACTGGATGTTTATGACCTTACTGTTTGGATTACTAGATTACCCTACACTGAAACGCTATGCCTTTTATAGGGTTAATCCATTTGAGGAGGACATGCATGTGATCGCTCCCTTCTCTTCCCTCCTCCTCTTTTTTAACGCTACAGAGCATCGTTTTGAATTGAAATAGTCCATAATGGTCCTTTTTTTCACTTTTCTTTAACAACATGAACGCCAAATTATAGCTGTGCAATTATGTAAACAATGGAAATGCTTGCAGAATGAATGCTTCCTTTTAAATTTTCATTTTGTGTAATTGCTGAAAGGTTTGGAGCCATAATAAACCAAAATTATTTTACACATTTATCGTTCTAAAGGTCAATTATGAAAGAAGTAAAGAAACAAACGCTGTACAGAATGAGTAAACCAATTTCTATTGCCATCACCATATGTTTTTCTTATTGCTTGTGTTTTTCCAGTTACTGTGTACATAGCATTCAATTAAAGTGATTCATTTACTAGGCTGTACGCTGCTGAACACGGTTTACATTTATAGAACCGCGCTTCGGAGGGAAGGAAGCGACTTGCCTGTGTTTGAATTGCCTGATTTTTGCAATATTGCTGATAGGACATATGTTCTCACATGGTTGCTTTCTCATAAACCCGAATCTTTTGATAAGCTTGCGATGCTACTGAATTACTACGTGAAATCACGCTTCTCTTGTTAGCTGTGTTGCACGGGAAAGTGTGCTAATTGGGAAATAGAAGAAATTTGTCAGATTTTACCAGTCAGTGCCTTCCTGGGGTGTGCTGTCTTTCCAATCTGTTTCGAGTAAGCTCAAGTAAGGTACGACATGTTCAGGACGTATTCTGTCCTGTTTTAATTGAAACAAGTGCTATCTTCATGCGGTGCGGTGAGCTCGCAGGTATGAGGGTGTTAAAGCGGGGCTTTCACCGTGACATTTCTTTATCCTCATTCTCTAAAATGTCCGCTGGGTGCTGTGTCCGGAGCTGACGAGGCAGGGCAGTCGTTACAGCGGTGAATAACAGATGGGATTGATGGAGCGGGGACAGGAGTTAACGCACTTGTTTGTAGCAGCTCTTTGTACTTCCTACGTTCTGTTACCTTTTAAGCCAGGTTAGCACGGGCTCTTTTATCGTGGCATATGTCAACAGGGGTGTACTCCCATCTGCCGCTCCGTAGTTTGATGCCCAATTATTCAGAGACCAAACACGTCGCAGTACCTGGCTCTGTTCGTAATTACAGGTGCGTTGTGCTGCAAGGAGTGCGGTGCATTAATCAGCCCCTTAATTATGAAAAGGTGGGTCTTTTGTTCTGCTCCGAGCAGGAGTTTACCACCCACTTTATGAGCTGCTGCATCCATCTGCTCTCTCTTTTTGAATGTTTGCGTTGACTGATATTGACTTTAAAATGTATCAAAGGAAGTGATTAAAACTAGTTTAAACATTAACTCGAGTGGCATTCTAGCTAATTCAGGAAAGTGGAAGCATTATGTGGAGCTGCGTTAAAAACGAACGATATTTATCTGGTAATATTTTAGATATATAACTCTATTAGTGCATAGGATGTTGCTGCTGTAAATACTCCAGTCGAACCGTAAATAGGTTTTGTCCAGGTGTTGAGCAGTGCTTGCAGAAAACACTAGTGTGGCTAAAGCGTATCTTCAGACAGAGAAATCAGTCTGACTTCTTCAGCTTCTGATGTAGAAGTTGGGCATAAGGACACATTCTGGAGCTAAAATTTAAGTCTTCAATGGCACGTCATGAAAGCAGTAATGGCAGACACGGAAAATTGTTTTTCCCTTGCAGTTTTTCTTTGAAATTTTATTGAGAACAGAAATCATTTGCTAATCGGTATAGAAATAAATGTATCAAGCCATGTAATGCTGCAGGTGAAGATTTAGCTTTTATGCCCAATTTCTAATCTCCTAAAAAGAAAATCTCAGCTTAAATACGGAACTTGTCTCTGCCTGAAGAGTCTGGAGAATTGAAACCTGTGGAAGGATTAAAGCTGAAATGCTTAACTCAGATGTGGTCTGCGTCATAGGGCGATGATGAGAGTGATCTGTGCCTGCTGGTCTGCTCCTACAGATGGAGTGCAAGCTTAAAAAAAAAAAAACAAAAATCCAAGGAAAAGCAAAAAAGACTTTCATCAAATGTTCCCTCCCCAAGGCTTACCCGCATTTGCTATGTTAATTATTTAGAATAGTGGATTATAGCAATCTAGTTAGCATAGGTTTATCTGTGTTACTGTGCTGAGTGCGATCGCTTCTTGCATCTGACATCACTATTTCTCAACTTAGCCCAGAGGGGCTGAAAACCCTCTGACGTGGTAGAGCTGCCAGCAGTTGTAAGCTACCTGCTTTGAGCTCCTTTGGGAAAAGGCAACAGCAGTTTGTGTCATTTCATTATTTTTATGGCTACAGAATTCAGAGTAATGTGATATTAAGGAAAAAACCTCATTTGGAATGGGGTAAAATATCCATCTTAAATTAACAGCTTGCTTGTCTTCAATCCAAAGCCTTGTTTCAGGAGAGAACAATTGTTTTACACTTAGAAATGACAGGTGTTTGTTTTAATAGGAATTTCAGACTATCAGTGTTGTCATGGTAATACTGAACACACTTTTTCTACTAAATGCACCTGTATCGTTGTTACGTGTGGCTCAGTGAAACATCACGTTGATGAGTGTGGAAATAGTCAGTTACCAACTTAAATCTTCTCCAGCTCCTCCTTTGGAATTTTGGTAGGTTGTTATTTTTAGTCATTCCTTCCTCAAGCAGATAATTTCTCTTCATTTTTCAGGATATCTTGAATACTGTCATAAAGCATTGCCCACCTTGGTTTTTCTTCCTGGGCTTACCCGGCTTTACAATGCTGATAGGAGACTTCATCACAGCAGCAGCCAGAGTGCTGAGCACGGACCTGCTGGAGGTGAGCACGGCAATGCCCAGCCTGGGAGCCCGCTTGCTAATGAGCTTGGGATGTCTGCACTCCAACAGGTGTGGGCTCATTAGTGCAATGCCAGCCAAGGCTCTTGGGGCAGATACCATGGCAGCTGATGTGTGAAAGCGAGGGGTAGGGTGACACACCAGTATTGCAAAGGTGTTTCATCAAAAGGCCAAAGTGTGAGAAATCATAGCCTCGCCAATGCTGCAGCATGTTTGCATGCGAAAAGCAGGGTTTGGATTTCAGAATCCCATTAGTGTTTTTTCACTGAGTATGGAAAGCATGGAGTTTGTTTGGTGATGCAGACTGTTTTGCCAAGTATCAACACTAGCAGAAATAGGTTTATAAATGATGAAATTAGTGAAGGCAAATAAAATAGCAAAGTAAGGATGGAGGCAAAAATAAGGGTAACGGCCCGACAATCCTGGAAAAAACAGGGAAGTGTTGGAACTGCACTTCAAGTAGACCTTTCAGTCCATTTTGGCCACGTTTTTACTGCTGCTCTGTGCTGCTGAGCGGATGGCTTAGGGACACAGACCTCTCGGGTTTCAGCAGAAGTGAAGCAGTGGGCCTTGCTGCATTGTCCTTCGGAGCACTTACGGATGTTAATTTACTGGCATCCCTTTAAAAAAAAAAACAACTCATCAGCCTGATCACTGGGAAAGCTTAAAATGCTAACAAGGATTGAAAGCTCGACTTTCCCTGGAAAGTGTTCTAAAAAAACCCAAAACACTTCATTTATCCTGCAAGCATAAAACTTAGTGCGTGATATATCTTCAGCAGGACAAAGATGTACCAGCAGTGCCAGATCTATGCTGAAAGAAGAAAAGATTTTCATTCACTTTTCCGTTTGTTAGGCTCCCCGTTCAGAAGCCCATACCATCCTTGGGTCTCTTGTTTGCTTTCCAAATATCTATCAAGAAATCCCAGTGTTGCAGCCCATGTCAGAAGCTGGTGAGATCATTGC
Organism: Bambusicola thoracicus; assembly: GCA_002909625.1. Classification (NCBI taxonomy): domain Eukaryota; kingdom Metazoa; phylum Chordata; class Aves; order Galliformes; family Phasianidae; genus Bambusicola; species Bambusicola thoracicus. The sequence goes on along the minus strand of PPHD01004079.1, from coordinate 6,467 downwards.
GGGAAGTGCTGATGTAAAGGTAAAGCCGTGTCTTATTAGGAGATCTGTATGTAGCCTAACCTATCTTTATTATTTAATCACTTTATTTTTACTGTACGCTTTTTGTTTAAATAATAAATCCCTCCTTCTCCTCCAAACCACAACAGCACACATACATACTTAATTGATAAGCATTGCTTTGCTTAACATGCGCCATAAGATTAACAAAGCTTAGATAGTGCAAATTACATTTTACTTTCAAAGAGAGTGAATTGGCTGTAATCAAATATTATGTTTTCCAGCCAGATGTCTGCAATGTCAATTCATTAAATGGCGGTGGTGGTATTATTTAAAGTGTCTATTCAGTGTATGTCTGTATATTAGCTTGTCCTCTAAGAAATGTGGGGTGTGCATAAGGGGGAAAACAGGTTTTGCCTTATTGGTGTTACGGTAAAACGTTAAGTAAATTCCCCAATTAGACAGTACCGCTAGCTTTACATGAATTATCTTTGTCCAGTAAGTAATTTCAGTGAGATACCCTGGGATGTTAATTGTTCTACTGGATGGAAAGCTTTGTAATTCAGTGACCTTAACAAAAGTAATCTTGGAGGAGAAAAAATACACGCTCTCTCCACCAAAGACCCCAACAGATATGACCTGGAGCATCACTTGTTGGTGAAACCTGCTCAATTAGCCTTGTACTAGCCTCAATAAACTTGAGGCACTTCGCTAATCCACTGCAGAAGTTAGGTAAAGGTAAGGAGGAATCTCTGAATTCCTTTTGTGACTTTTGAAGGTAAAAATGGAGAGAACACAAAACCTTCAACACACGCAACTCCCACTCCTAATTTCTTCATTAGGCCCCGGGCTGTCATCAGAAGAACGTTAAAGCAGCCTAGATTTTAAAACTCTTTTCTGTATGAAGGAAGAGACTGATTTTTTTCAAAATATGGCTTCCTTAATGCTTGAATGCCATATATTATAATAGGAAGTGCTGAATACTCGCAGTTGGTAAATACTTGCCAACTCTGAAAATGAACTGATTTCCATCTTGCTGCCTGCATGTGATTTTGAGTCGATTAGATTTATCCACGAGGGTCTGTATACCTGAATTGTAATGAGTAAGTAATTCTCCTTTGACAAAATAAACTTGTTGTGTAAGTACTTTAAAATAGCCTGAGACTTAGAGTTTATTATGTTTGTAATTACAAACGTTAAACAATTAAACAATTATAAATAAAGTGGTTATATGAAAAAGTCACTTACTCTGATTTATTGTATTGTTTTAGTGCTCCCTTGTTAATATTTTACTGAAGAATGCTACAGAGGAGCCAAGTGAAGCTGCAAGGTAAAATACTGAAGAAAGTAAAAAATGGGAGTATCAGAGAATCTTTCTCCCTAACTATTTTTCAGTCTTTGTACAGCTGAATTTTTTTACACCTGGTTTGTGTAGTTCTTCAGCCCTGTTGAGATAAAGTCCATTCTGTGCTGTTAAGATCTTGACCTATTGTGTGACCTGGGAGAGGTAAAACAGATCTTTGTACATTGCTTCCCCCCATCTTTGCTCATTCTTATTACAGAATCTGCTTATATTTTGTATAATTGAAGAAATATTTCTATTTCCCAAAGATGGCACGTATTGTGGTTAAGTGCCTCGCACTTCCAAACTTCTGTTCTGTTTGAATGTACTTAAAGTTGGAAGAAATCATACCTTAGGTGTGCTGGGCTAGTTGGTTTGTTTCTATGTATTTTTTTTCCTGATTGATTGAGGAATAGTCTTTGACAAATACCTTCAAGATTCTTTGTTAATGACTACCTAGTGCTACTGTATAGCTACTGTCTGATGGAGGTGTGCTTCATTCCAAAGTGCAAATTTGGAAAGAACGAAGTGTAGGAGAAAACTGGACTCTCTTAAAACTTCTGACAAAAATATTTTCTCTGTCAAAAAAGATGCATAGCCATTTGTGGCCTTGGAATTTGGATATGTGAAGAACTAACGCAGTGCACAAACCACCCTCAAGTGAAGGAAGCAATCAATGTCATAGGTGTGACACTAAAGGTAATACTGCAACAGTCTCTGTAGTTAATAAACATTTTGTGAAAATGGTACTGTAAGTTTTGAAACATCTACTGATTATAGGAGCACAGCACGCTGGTTGGCCTTTGTTGCTTAAGGCACTGTCGGGATGTTAATCGAGACTCATCGCATAACGTTAGCAATATGACATTGGCCATCATCTAGAAGATGCCTTCTGGTTCTGAAGCTTTGCATATACTTCACAGTTTATTATCTCTGGTGAGAGTGGTCCAGATTCTTACTGTTCCTTTGAAGTTGCTAGGGAGTAAATGCACAGTTCTTCAATGGAGTCAATAGAGACTCTTGCAGATAAAATAAGAGAATATGATGATATAATCTTAAGACTATGTAGTTAACGTCGTTTGCTGTTTCCTAATGCTGAATGTGATTGTGCATACAATCTTTTATTGTTTGTATGGATGAAGAATAATTTAAGAAATAGAAAAACAAATTGCACTGTATCATGCCTACATATTTATTTTGTTTTCAAACACCTTTTCTTCTCTTCCAGTTTTCTAATAAACTGATAGCTCAGGTAGCCTGTGATGTTCTTCAGCTGCTTGTTTCTTACTGGCAAAAGCTGCAGGAGTATGAATCATCCCTGTCCAGAAAAATTACTGAAGTACGTCAATTTAAGACATTTGTATGGAAACCGTATGCAATATTGTCTTAATTCTGTACTTGAGCTACCGGAACCCCAGCTGCCTGTTAACTTTCTGTTTCTTCTGCAAGTATTGTTCAGAGTCTTACTGTAGTTGGAAGAACAGCATGCGTTTCTCATCTTTTATTTTCAAAATGCTCAGCAAAACTTTGTTTCACTTGTATGTTGATTTACAAGGGCAGCTAAATGCTTCTAAGAGACTTCAGCCTTTTTCATGCCCTGTTCAAGTGAAGTTTGTTCTCTGCCTTTATAGTGAAAGAAGTTAAACGTCTTTCTCAAATTCTGTTTCTTTTAACACAGATCCTTGTGGCCACTATTGCTTTTCTTCTGCCAAGTGCTGAATACTCCTGTGTGGAGGCAGATAAAAAGGTATGTCACTGAAGTGAGGAGTTTCTGTTCTTTCTTTGTGCTGTTCGAGCAAGTCATTAAGTGAAGTGGCTTTGAACCAAAGTCTTATTTCAACCTTTTAAGCCCAGGCATTTAAGCATGTGTGAATTTGCTAGATAACACCTGAATATTGTGCTACATGTTTCTGTTTAGTTTATAGTTTCACTGCTACTTTGCTTGTTGGATTGGTGTATGGCATTACCTATGAAAATGCTGCTGGAGCCAGTGTCTGCTGGTGTCCTTGAAGATCAGCACGCATCCAAAGCTCCTTTACTGGACTATATTTACAGAGTGAGTATGCGGAATGAGTACGATTTATTTGGCCTAAAAGTTTGAAGATGCTTTTTGCAGATCCTCTTAGGTACAGGAGGATTTTGAAGCATGTTGTAGAGAAATATGAATTCTGAGAGTGTGGGCAAAATCATACAGGTGAGAAGTCAAGAATTTAAAATATTACGACAGTAAGATTGATGTGATGGATCTTGAAAAGAAAGAAAAGTGGTTTATTTGACGTAGAGACGTGGAACACAGCAAATGATGACAAGAGAAAGACAAAATGCTCAGAGCAATAGTCCAGAGCAAGTCATCTCAGCAGAAATGTTTGAATAATTTGGAGTGGCCTCTTAAAATACAAAAAGAAGTCCTGAAGTGAACTGTTAAAGTACAGAACAAGTAGCAAAAAAGAGAGTTATTTTAAAAGCACCGAATTTAGATACGGATGTTTTTGTAACATTTGCTGGCTTTCATAATGTAAAATTATAGTGGGTCACTCCCTGCTGTGTAGGTGGGTACTGCTGTCTGTTCTTTATCACTCCTTCGATGTCACGCTTGTCTGCTCACAGGTTTTGCACTGCTGTGTGAACGGCTCCAGTACGTACACCCAGCAAAGCCATTACGTGCTGAGCCTTGCGGATCTGTCGTCTGGTGACTATGACCCATTTTTGCCTCTGGGGAACGTCACAAGCTGTGAGCCAGCCCAGTGCCACTCTGCCACCGATCTGGGCAACCTGCTCACTGTTCTCGAAGGTAGGAGAGTTCACAGAGCATGATGAGGACCAGCATGTCTATGCTAGGATGTCAGAGTCAACAACTAAGATCAGCTCTAAATCAGGCTTCTTTCAGGAGCACACAGCAGCCTTTCTTGAATCTTTTATTAGCAGCGACTCCATGATTTACCTGTTCTGAGTGATTTCAGAATGACATGTGTGATCTGAACCAAATTCTGCAGCTGCATAAATGCGGTATTCCTGCTGATTCACAATGCTACCAGTGTCAAAAGTGAAAAGAGATCATTTGGATGTGGCTGCATCGTGTTGCACACTCCTTAAAAGCAACTTAAGTATGTGTCCAAATGTATGAAGCAGTTTTTGTTTAAGTGTTTTATCTTAGAAACCACCTTTATTTCAAACACTGTTAGAAGTTTTCAAAGCAGTGGCTGTTCAACCATGAATTAAGTATTATCATATATCAATGAACCTTAGTTAATTTCTGCAGAAGAATCAAAAGTAAAGATGCAGTGTTAAGTAGTAGGAGGTACTGTTGGTTTTGGAATGTTGCTTTAAAATAGTGTGTTCAGTTTTTGATACTTGGCCGTTTTTGAGTCCTACAGCTTTTTTAGGGAGGTAAGGTGGAGCACCTCAATGTGCCAGGTGAAACTGCAGTGATAGCAGGTGCTGTGGGACCCCTGTGCAGTGCTGTGTGTACTTCTTACAAATTGTATGAAGACCTGGATGTCACTGAAAGCTAAATTTCAAAGAGTGTGTTTGAGTAAGGATGTGTGGTGGGTAGAATTGGTTGGGCAGTGGTTGTAAATAGTGTCTTGAAAAGGAATGATTTTGAGAACAACCAAAGCAAACTTCTAAAACAGGTCAGAAATTTTCAGATGTTATTGTGCATTACCTCTTGCTGGTTTTACTGATCTGTTACCTCTGTTGATTGTTTTAGAAAAAAGGAGAAGGAACTTGGAACTAATACCTTTAACGGCACGGATGGTTATGACTCATCTGGTGAACCATTTGAGCCACTACCCACTCAGTGGAGGTCCTGCCATCCTCCACAGTCTCCTTAGTGAGAACCATGACAACTCGTATGTGGAATCCTCTGAGCTGTCATCAGAAGTCTTCCGGAGCCCCAACCTTCAGCTCTTCGTGTTTAATGACAGTACTCTTATTTCATACCTCCAAATTCCTGCAGAAAAGAGGAAAGACACTGAGCCAGCAGTAGCCCCCTCGGATGTAAGGGTAATTGTCAGAGATATCTCAGGGAAGTACTCTTGGGATGGCAGAATATTGTATGGACCTTTGGAGGGCTGCCTTCCGCGGCAGAGTGCAGCAAACTCATTTGTGATTTCAGGCAGCTCTGAGCACCACTTCAGTTCCCAGAAAGACATTTCTCAGGTGGAAGAAGGAGAAGACGCTCTTGACAAATTACTGGAGAAGATTGGCAACACTAGTCCTGAATGCCTTTTACATCCCCAGCGGAAGCTGAATGAGCCATCGCCACCGCCCTTTGGTATGAGCTACGACCAAGAGAATGCAATCACTGAAGCACTGATGAGGCAGAGTACCCAGGAAAACGAGTATATTTTAAAATGCAGCTCAGACTTTAGTATGAAGGTGGCCCGTCAGGAAGAACCACGTCCTGCTGAACCTCAAGCATCCTTTTATTTCTGTCGGCTCTTGCTAAATGACTTGGGCATGAACTCCTGGGATAGAAGGTAGGAACAGAGGGCTCAGGAGATATTTACAGCACTTTTGCAGCTTCTGACCTTGAAAGAATAATTTAGATCCACACACTGTCCCTCCCCTGCTGTAGTACTGCTCTTGTGACTTACAGTCATCCCAGCAAAACTTGTTAGTCTGAAATTCTATCTGTTACATATTAGTCTGATGATTTTCAAGGCAAATTTTGCTCACTTCTACTCTCAAACACGAACACACTTAAAAAGGCAAGAAGTTAGTAGTCAGAGGACTGTTTTGAACTTTTACATATACCTGCGTCCATGATTATGTTTAGTAGACAACTGCAGATTATTTAGAGTAGAAAGAAAAGGAATTTTCATTGAGATATGCTAAATTGATTCCCTTCTCTTAGGAATATGAATGAGAAAATAGTGCTTATACTTTATTGCATTTTCCTTCCTAATTATTTTTATATATTTGCAGGAAAAGCTTTCACCTTCTTAAGAAAAATTCAAAATTACTGAGAGAACTGAAAAATCTGGATTCTCGCCAATGGTAGGTCATGTTTACTAGCTCAGGGTTTCAAAAGAAAGAGTAAGTACGTCACCAAAACCAATCTTTAAAATTGCATGTGCTAGCAGTACCAAGACTTGTATGAAAACACAGAATTTTTGTTTCTGAA
>PPHD01004078.1:0-29540 GCA_002909625.1 Bambusicola thoracicus | reverse complement strand
AAAAAAAAAAAAAAAAAAGATGATAATGATATAACAAGTAGGCACTTAAGCAGATGGTTTATCTGAACAGAATGGCTCAAAAACCTAAAGGAATGCATATTTGCTTCTGCTCCACAGTTTTTCTTTAGTATTTCATTTCTTTTGGGAAATAGCTTTGAGGAATCATGAAAAAATCACCCATAAAATAAAAAGTGTTTTAAAACTCTTTTTACGCTCAGGTGGAAAGTAAATCTCAAGCCTTCTGATATGTTAAGTGCCTGTTGCAGGTGATGTACTACCAGACAGATCTGTCTAAGTTTGGAGAGAGATACACGGGAGAAGAACTCACCCTGGCAAAGCAAGTTCCTTGTACTTGGAGGAAGCAATGTAGATCATGTTCATAACAACCATTTTGGCTTGACTCAGCCAAGTGTCACGGTACAAGCAAAAGCACAGGAAAGCATGAGTTGTTAGCTGGCAGCATGTTACTCCATTACACCACTTTCCATTCAGAAAAAGTTAGAGACATACTGAGCTGCTCCAATTACAGCAGTGCCAGACGAGCTGGTATCTAGGAAGCACAAGTAGACCTTTGCACTCCCTATGCTACACATTAGAGAGTCTGCAAAGGATTTGTGTGGGTTGTATGCCTATCATGGTCAAACTGTTACATGCTGCCTTTCAATTATTGTGCAGTTCCTTACTCTCAGTCCTAATTTATCATGCTATACAGTAATCCGTGGTAGTTCCCTGTATTTTAATGATTACTGAACTGATTTCATCATGGATTGCAAGTAGAGTTTGGGATCTCATTTGATGGAACTGTGAAAAGTCACTGAATATTTGAGCAGCTAACTCAGTAGCGTAGCTAGATCCTTGATCAGCTTCAGTTACCCTCAATACTGTGACTCAGACCATAAGAAAATTTCTCAGTTCTGCTCTACTGCTTGATTGGTGAGTGGATTTAATCAAGTTGTCAACCTGCAGTATGGGATATGTGATGGGATGAGTGGTTGTTGTAACTGGCTATACTGAGTAACTATCAGCATAGACAAGTAGCCAACTACTTCCCATCTAGCTAGCATATTTACTATTGGTGAGGAATGGTTGAAATAATCTCTTGTGATTCAGATGCTACAACGTGATCACTAGTTAAGTCACAAAACATCCTCTTCTTCAGTTTTACTTCTAATAAAAGAAAGAATGTACAGATATTAAGGGCTGGATCACAATTATAAAAAAATAAAAATAAAAAATATACTCCTAAATTATTCCATCAAAGTCCTGCCAGACAAGTTAATCACTGTTTAATTAAACTCATGTTTATTTAGGAAAAATATACATGGCTATCAATTTCAATTGATAATCTCATAAGCAATACTTAGAACATACTGTATTAATGTGCCTCTTTAAAATCTGTGCAATCTGCTTTGGCACCTGATTCACCTTCCCATGTACAAATATAAGCTTAATAATACACTATGCATGAATAAAATATAAGACAATATTTCTGAAGTTTGCTAGCAGGCTAAAGAATGTTCAGTCTTAAAAGCCCAAGTCTTTACTATACTGGAATTAATGCATTAGTATTTTCATCTCCCTGCTTATAGCTTCTCAATATAATCATTGAAACTTGCCCCTTGAGAGAAGGAAAAACAACAGTAACCTTCTGGAGCAGGAGACTGGAAAAATAAGAGAGTTCACATGATCCTGTAATTAAATAATTGGCTAAGAGTCAGATAATGAGTATTTAGGAACTGACACAAACTTCCTGTGTGATTTTTCTGAAAGCTGTTTCAAACCAAACTATGATACTTAGTCTAATGGTAGTGAGTTAGAACATGTTCCCATGTGACTTAATTTGAATTACTTGTTGAGTAAAGCATCATACCTCTTTCTGAATGTGGCAGAAATCTGACTTTCACCCTCCTCTCTGCTTGTCTTTAATTCAACAGAAAGGTAGTACAAATACTAACCTGCTTTAAAAAAGTGTTCTTCTATTTACTGCCTCACTTACACTGTTCAGATATTTCAGTGATGGTGTTAATAGTCCTGGTTCAGAAAAGTATATAAACATGTTTTTGGCCTTAAACACAAACACTGCCATTAAAATTTATGGCTTACTGAAATATAAAACCATTAAATCATGGACAACCCTATGTGAAATCTGATTGCTACATTTAGCACCTCTGAACTATGGAGCTCTGGAAATACCTACAGCAGTGTTGGAAGAGTAACAGTCTTGGCCCCACTTCTAGTGGAAATATTTTCAATATAAGATCATTTAGACTCGATGATTGATGAAGAATCCCCTTCAAATATTGTTCATGATACAGAAAGTCTTACCTGAATACACCTCTAAATATGAAAATAAAGGATATGGATTCTGTTTAAAGACTATCTATTTAATGTCTAATGTATTCGAATGTCATCATCTTGTTTTACAACTACATCTTTGTGCACTGATTATGAAATGCATAAGGCAGTGATTGCAGGGTACCTCATATATTCAACTCATCATTGTTTTCTCACTGTTCAGAGCTACTACATATTATTCAAGGACTGTAATGAATATCCTTTATAAGCAAGTTTTAAAATATTCTTTACTCCTAAACTAGCATTAGATTTCTACCCACTTTCTGCTGGTATTCAAAACTGTATCTGAACCTTGATATTTAAACTTATTAATTTGCCCATTCTTTTGGCCAACTTCCTAGTTAACAGCTCTTATTTTTAAAAGAATTCCAATTCTGTGAAACTAAAATATGGTAGGTAACTCAAGATGATATAACAGAAAACATCTTGTATTTTGTATTTCAAAAATTTCTTCTTGCATGAAAAAGAATGAGTATTCTGGATAAGAAATGTGTCAGCTTTTCTAGAGTTATATTATCAGCAGTACACGTGGATTTATAGAGTTTTGAACTTCAGTAAAGTATTCTACCAGTCAAAATACAATTTGGTACATAATTTATGTGGCATAATATGACATAGCCACAGGCATCTTCAAGCTTCATACTAGAGTTCAAAAACAATTTGCTTGTTAAATTAGCTAATAATATTTGCAGTGGTATCTGATTAATTAGTCTTCCAATTTATTAGTGATACTTAGAAGGAAAATAAGGACTAAAGATTGCTGATTATAAAAAGTAGACCTTCAAATTAGCTTCCAGTTAATTATGTAGAGATATTATGTGTCTACTAGTATTCAATATCACCACATCACCACAGTGTTGGTAATGCAGAATTCATGACTTTATTCTTCCACCATCAAATCTGTATCAATTAGCTCACATCTAAACTCTTTCTGCTATGCAAGACAACTGTTCTCTACTGAATAGTCAATTGGATTTGAACACCTTTGTTTGATGCACGGATTCAAACTGCCTCTCTTAAGTTTTTCTCAGTAAATTAGAGAAGCTTCATTGTACATAATTCTGAATTTTAATTTCTCATCTTCCCCACAAAAAAATTCTGGTGGAATATGCATGGTGTAGGTCAGTGACTCTCTGTAAGTAAGAGATGAAAAATACTTCTTTTAAATGGGAATGGAAAGTATTAACATAACTTTGAATTGATGCCCTGACAGGGCATTATGATGCAGCGTCACAATGTTGTCATAACACTCAAAGTACAAACATACACTGAAGTTGCCTCATAAAGTAAAAATCACAATGCAGTATCAGGATGTGAATCTGCAGTTATTTCTTAGCCCTCCATGATTTTTTTCCTCTATTCAGTGGAAGTACTTGTTTTCCTCTTTCACTGATTCTCTATGGCAGCTAACAGAGCTGACTCACTCTCCTTCCTATATTACTAGCTTGCAATCCTAGCCATGACATTCCCAAGAAAAGCAGTCTATGATCCCGCTCACCAGAACACTTACAGAAATTTAGAATTCCTTGAGCTTCAAGTATACCTAGAGAATGTGTACTTCAAAACAATACATGTAACCAAATCCTGTAAATAATGCAGTAATGCTACCTAATGTTTCACACCTGTTTGAATGGCTCTTCCTTGTTTCCCTTTTTAAGATAACAGTAAAAGGACCTTATATTTCTTTCCTAATACCAAGTTTAAAAGTTGGTCTACGGTTCTTAGAATTCAAATATGCTTCTCTGAAAAAGAAGTAATCAAATTAAAATTAGAGCTTTATAATTTATCAGAGGACTTAACTATTTAAGGAAACAAACTTTTTTGAAGAGGAGTCGGATCTCAGGCATTCAGGACCACATTTAAAAGATTTCCCCAGAAAAAAAAATGTCAAATTATCAACTTGGTAATGGCATGTACTTTTTGTCCTAAATTGAGGAAAAGGACGTCCTTTGTGGTCCATCACTTCCACTGGACACATACTCTGTCTGTATGACTACTATAGATGCAGCACATGAAACAGAAATGAGCAGGCTAAAATTGATAGCTGACTGGCACAATCAAGGGATTAAGTATTTAAAGAAATATATTTTCTGTTGAAACATCCAAAATAATAGAAAAACAGACATATTTCCAAAGCTTCCAATAGCCACTGCTGGATTTATCTTCATTCTGCATCAAGGGACTGTTGGCTGAAACAACTGAATGTGCTTGCCAATCTGCAATACTCAACAGAAAGTAGGTTGAGTGTGAAAAGCAAGAGCTCCCAGGAGGAGAAATCATCCAGCTATCCTGATCACATTCTAAAATATTTTTTTACAGTAAAATTTACTGCAATGCTGATTTGACATTACTCACATTTGGATTAGAAACAGTGACATCATTTTAAAATGGGAGAAATAATATTTTGTTATGAAACTTAAATGGCTACAGTGACTGGTTTAAAATTCCCTGACTTTTTCTTGACAATTTCTTTTTTTTTATTTCTTGGATTTCAGTATGGCTCTATCCTGTTTAGCACCTCAAATTTCTCTTTCTCCTACTTTATTTCATTTCATCTCACTTCATTTTTAGATTTAAAGTAGTAAAAATAAGTGAAAAGGACCTGTCCAACCAGTAGCTCACTTCAAGCAGCTCCAAGCTCCTTTCTGCTATTAATAAAAGAGAGAAGAGCCTTTGAAAAGCAATAAGACATCCACCTTGGCACAAATGTCACTGAAACTGCAAATCTGGATACTTAGACATGGCACTCCATAATTTTCCAATAAGATATCCTGGTTCACAAACTAATATACCTAATAACACAAAGGATAAAAAAAGTGGTTGCAGCTTCATGGGCTTTACTGTTTGTTTTTACTCTGACAAGTCCAAAGCAACTATTGCCTATGTATTCTATTACAGAGGAAACTATTACCTGATATTTATGACTAACTGTGTATTAAATATTTTCCAAAGCCTTACTCAAACATACTTTAAGTACTGTCTAGTATGGAATAATCCTCACAGATGCCATCTTAGGCAAAACCCACAAGAAACCTGGGATAAATTTTGTTTTAATTGTGCCTAAGGGAAGATCAACACCCTGGGACAGTAATGAACCACACCAATGATACAAATTTATTTAAAATATCTCATATTTTCTGGTGAAAATATCAATCCCATAATGTCGCTGATGGCTTTTTTAATGAATGTAGATTAGAACTCATTTAATCTGTTTCAACATATTATTTCTTAGTATTTTCTTTTTGTCTTGGAGCTTGGGAGGGTGAATGGCAATCTGTATGCAAAATGAGGTCTTATAGTCTTCCTGAAGAATTTTTCCCAGGAAAAGAGTGAAAACCGCAGTGAATTACAGGTGAATCTAATTTCTGTAACTTTTATTACATCTGCTGTTTTTCCTTTGGTCTTTCACAGATTTTGTGCTCTTAAATCTGTAGTCCCTGCTAGCAAGTTCTAGACCAGGCAGTTTATTTAGGGGTCTCATGAAGACTGCTAAAAGGAAGCTTATCTTTTGACTGACTTGGTTATAACCAGGAGACGTGCCTAAGCACAGAAAGCAGCTGCTTTGATGACACTGTTGAATAAGAATCTCTTTCTAAATTTCATGTAAACAACCTCAGACAAAGAAGAGAAGGATCATGGTCCGTTAACTGTAGGCCATCTGAATAAATCATAACTGAGAAAAGCATTTGCAGCCGAAGATGAGAAGAAAAAAAAAAAACAAACATAGGCATGTTGTGAAGACACCAAGCTGATGTGTTTATACTCTGTTTATTTCCCTTGATCTGCTACTATTTAAAAAAAATAATAAAAAAGCTTCACTCTGTCCGCAGTAATTCAGCAGTGACATTTCTCTTCTACTCGCTTTTAATATGTTTCTCCTGATGCTGTCTTGGAAAATTACAGGCTGATTTGAATGAATGCATGGATTTGCTGTTTTTCATAGCAAAACTTGAAATGTTCTATTTGTCTTCAAGAATGTTATTTCTGCAGCAAACTGAAAAAAATTAGCATTTAAATGAAGATGTTGTTAAATTCTGTCAGAGAGAAAATAATGAGAACTATTAGTAAAAAATACGCACAACTTTTTACTCTGTTGAGACATGATATAGATCTTACAGTCCATGTAAGTGAGAAGCTGAATCTATTAATTTACAACCCAAACTAAGGGAAACTGAGCATCTTCTAATTGCTGTATATTCTGACTGACCATCATTCAGAAAGCAATTACTTTATTTGGTGCATTTAGCATGTGTATTTTGAAATAAACAGTAAAACTTTGGTCCCTCACCACAGCCTTCTCTCTAAATTGAAGAGGTATGGATTTGAAAGAGGGACTGATCGATTACATACTGGTTGGCTGGCCACAGCAAAAGGGTTGTGATTAATGGTTCTATGTCTGGGTGGAGGCCAGTCACAAGTTGTTTCCCTCAAGGGTCAGACCTGGGACCAGTGCTCTTCAAAATCTTTAAAAAGGGGGGCAAAGCTGGGAGAGGGAGGTGATTGTGTCCCTCTACTCAGCTCTTGTGAGGCCCCATCTGGAGTACTCCGTCCAGGCCTGGGGCCCCCAGTATAGGAAGGATGTGGAGCTCCTGGAGCAAGTCCAGAGGAGGGCCACCAAGATGATCAGAAGGCTGGAGCTCCTCTTCTATGAAGAAAGGTTGAGGGAGCTGGGATTGTTTAGATTGGAGAAGAGAAGGCTCCGGGGAGACTTCATCGTGCCCTTTGAGTACTTGAAGGGAGAGACTAAACAGGAGGGGGAACAGTTGTTTGCGTGGATTGACAGTGACAGAGCAAAGGGGAATGATTTTAAATTAAGACAATGGAGATTTAGGTTAGATATTAGGAGGAAGTTTTTCACTCAGAGGGTGTTGATGCACTGGAACAGGCTGCCCAGAGAAACTGTGGATGCCCCATCCCTGGGGGCAATCAAGGCCAGGCTGGATGCAGCTCTGGGCAGCCTGGTCTAGTGGTTGGCAACCCTGCCCATAGCAGTGGGGTTCAAACTAAATGATCTTTAAGATCCTACTCAACCCAGGCCATTCTATGATTCTATGATTTTCTGCAGCCTCGTTGCCATTCACCACCCTCTAGTGAAAAAAAGAATCCTCTTGATAACATTCCCACCTTTAAAAGTGGGGATGGATCTTTCCATTCTGCTACTGCAATATTTAATTCATGCCTTTAATTCATGACCTCTGCTAACAGACATTATTCAGGACCTCACAAAATGGAGATGGAAGAACTGGAAAAAAATGGAATATAAAGCCATCGCCCATTAAGGTTAACTCACAAGTAAAAATAAAAATAACTGTTGAAACAAGGATCTCTCATTTACATTTTCTGAAACCACTGCTTCTGAAAGTTTTTGTTCAGCGAAAAAAATTACTATTAGGAAAATAATAGTACCCTAACATTTTTTTTAATATGTATTAATATTAATGTCCTTGTTAAATGGTTACATGTCAGATCAACACTGTTTCTAAGTAATTTGATTTATGGAAAAAGGGAAGATGTATTACAGAACAATCTTTCACCTTACAAATAAAGCAACTAAATTTGAATGCCCAGTTTGTAACCTAATTAAGTCTAACATGCAATGACAGGTTTAAGTAAGTGGACAAAAATGTTAAAATGCTATTGTCACTAGATGAAAGTATTTGTTTATACTTTTTAAATTCACTAATATTATAAACACAGCTTTTAAATTGGAAGGTTCTGAAATCAGAGGAAGATCAAGAGATGAATGAAATGTGTGAAAGATGAATGGTTCATTATCAGTATCTTCTGAGATTTTGTCAGTACTACTGAAACCACTGGTTATAAATTATTGATTTTGTAAGGCAGTTACGCTATTTTAAACAAGATTTCAGAAGCCATCTGCACCACTTCCATTAATTTGCATAGAAGAAAATCAGATCATGAAACTGTCTTTAATTTTGCAGTGCTATAGTGGCATCACTACCGAGTATGACTACATCATAATTCAAAAACAAAAGATGCAGTCCCTAGTAGTTAAGTGCTTAGGATCAAATTTAGACTTCCTCTAAAAACATTTCCTTTGGAAAAGGAAATTATTTCCTCTAAAAAAACTTTCCTCAGAAGTTAATTTCCTATGCTTGCACAGCTTTGCAATATCTTAAAACAAATTTCTTGTGAAAGATTAAAATGGCAACCATGTGTTAAAATGCATTTTTAACAAGGAAATACACAAGAGCTCCAGACTTCTGGGTAGACTTATCAGAAACTTGTACTGTTTAAAGACACAATTAATTCGGCTTGGACAAGATATTCTCCACCTATCTGTGCATTTTACTAAATCCAAAAATTGGTTTGGGGTTTCCTTTTGGAGGGGTTGGGGTTTTTGAGTTTGGTTTTGTTTTGTTTTTTTTTTTGTTTGTTTGTTTGTTTGTTTTGCTATATTCTACTAAGTAATTATAGGCTACTAGTTAGTTTAAGAAACAATATAATTTCCTTTTCCAACTGTCTCATAATTAAGCACTCAGAGAGCTGTTTGTGCACAAATTATTTTTCCTTGATTATACACATGCTATCTTTAATTGTACACTCAAACTTCTTAACAAGGTAGTCTTATTGGTAATGGTGCAGTCAGGATTATCTCTTTTCAGTATTTGCTGGATTGTTTGAATGACAGAATTTAACTGATGAGAGAATACACAGATGACCTAAATATATGTTCTGTAAAGAATGTTAAACTGAGCAGAAGCCCAAGGAAAATAGTAAATCAACAGAAAGAGATTACTTTGGTGAAAGAAAAATGTGTGATACTAAGCATTTATCTGAAAGCTTATCCTACAAGTCTTAGACACAAATTTTTCTGTTTACCAGTGTTTTTCCTATGGTAAATGAATAGCATCTATTTTTTGTAAAATTGCATTACTGAAACAAATTGTGGAAATTTATACACTCCTTTCAGGTTTTATTCACCTAGACAAAAGCAATGTTACAGGACGTTAAAGCATTACAGAGGTTTCTGCAGCAGCTGATTGAACTACCAACATTTTGAGGCAAGACTGCAAGTTCATATTTGTTTGTGGTGTTTCTTTTTGCACCTTGAAGAAAAAAAAATGAAAAATTTTGTATTGTGGATAAAGTTGACTCTCCCACAGACAGTCCCATGAGAACATTTTTTTATGTGTGCTCCAAGTTTTAACATAATTTCAATCCTCTGTGTTCAAATGCTTTTGCCTTCTTCCCTTTACTGTTGAATTACTTCCCAGTCTCCATCCTTCTTTCTAAGATAATATGCCATTTAAGCAAAGAGGTCTGTACTATTTTCAGTCAAAAGAATCACGCTTCCATACAGGTCAACTTCATTTAAGGCAATCAAGACTCATAAATTATGAAGCATAGTAATTTACATGTATGATTTTTATTTTCATTCTATTAAAAGCAGTATGAAAGGCCTGTGGTCCTGAACATCCTATAAATAAAGGGCTCCTACCTGTCTTCCCTGCACCCCTCAAAAGATAAAAATTATTAGGAATGCAATATTTTTTTCCAAACATGCTAAACTGCCTAATTAAAGGTAAAGATCTGTCTGCACTATCTATGGGTATTGTTTTCTCTTGCCTGAGAGTAGGGGCTGAAATCCCAAAGAATTCTTAGGAATGAAAGCTATAGGAAAACTGTATACTTTCTCCACAATTACACTAAAAGAACAGGATGTAAGAAGGCAGAGTGTAATACAAATTTTGCTGTACACAACATGTGATCATGTAATTGCCTGTACCTCACAAAATTGGGTATTAACACCCTTTCACTTCACGATTTTCAAAGAAATTTTTCAAAGAAAGGCATCCAATTTATTTCCTCATCACTCTTCCAAGCAGCATGTGAAGTTGAGGAAAGAAAGGTCAAAGGACAACCTTTCCCAGAGGTTCTTTGAGGTCCTACTTCTTTGAGAAATTATATGGCTTCAGCTCATTGTAGCACATCCCAATGCACTGAAAGTCACAGGCTGCAGTCCCAGCTCAAATTCTTCTGGGGAACAGTAATGCACCTTTCCCCAGCAGAAGAGGATGCACAACAGACTATAACATGTTTTCTCCTGTCCCTAGTTTGACTGCCTGGCACTAGGAAACTGCACTGCATCTCTAATATAAAAGTCAGCATCATGTATAGAAAGTGAACAAGCATTATCATCCATGAATTAGCTAACAAGTCATATATTATTTACTGAATAGTTATGCCTCAGCTGGTAACAGTCACCTTCAAAGAATCTATACAAATAAAATGTTGCTGAGTTACAGGAACTGTAACACCAATCCTCCTGAGTAGAAAAAAAAAAAATAAATAAATGTATAGGATGTAGGAATCAACCACTTTTGTTGCATTTATTCACATTATCTAGATACCACATTAAGAAGTATACCAAAACAGAATAAACCCATGTTGATAGAAAGAGGTCTGGTGCTGCAGCTGGAATTTCTGCAGTCAAATATGTAAAATTTTTGAGAGACAGACAACAGAAGTCTATGAAAGACAAAGAGATAACATTTGTTTCTGAAAGACAAATGGATAATATTGTTATACAATATTGTCTCTTCTTCCATTTAATTGAGGAACTTTTTTTTAAATGGAAATGTACAAAACTTTTAAGTGTAAAATCTTTATTATGTGTAAATAGAAAAAAATCCTTTCTCCCACAATATTTTACTGAATTTAAATCATTTTGTGCAGAGGAAAAATAAACCTTCAGAGAACATTTCAATGTTAATATAGCAGAAGAAAAAAAGAAAAAAAAAAGGAGAAAAAAATCCATACCTGTTCTTCAAACAAAGCTATTACATCTGCACACCTGGCTTCACTATACAAATAAATCAAGTCTTTGTGTTAGCAACTCTCCTCTTAGCAATTTTCAGTACTGAATTGTTAACACACATACTGCACAATAACACCAAAGCTCTAAGAAAAGAAACAGAAAGACAGTCATTTAGAAACAAATGCTAAATTTTAAATAACTAAATTTTAAATAAAATTATGGTCATAAATCACCATATTATTCTGCACCCAGAGCTATTTCAGCTTAAGCGCACCTGAACAAACCACACATCCTGGCTTCCTCTGAGTCTGTATTTCATACCACCCCGCTTACACCATGCCACTGAAAATTGCATTGTTTACTTTAGTCATCAAAATCAACCCTTTTGGTTCATTGTTACTTTTTCAACACTTGCCAGTTCTGTTAATGGTCTGTGGTGTGCTTAACTTACACACCACTGTTCTGTGCATAGCATATATACACACTGAAAGCAGAGTTATATTTGAAAAATTATAGTATTACCACAGTGTTATAGGAAAAAGTATACTAGTGTCATTTTAGAACTGGTCTGGTCATATAGGAAAAATCATCCCCTGAGAGAACACACAACATTTGATGGACAGAATCTCATTGCTGATTTAGTACATTATGGATGTCTGCTCAGAAAATAACTGTATCTTCCCCAAATAATGCTCACTGAAGAAATGGTTTTAAAGCTGTGCCTACTAATAAATCCCATGGAAGAATTTCTGAAAAGGCAATGATGCTTTTAATATATGAGATTTGTCAACAGGAAATTGTGGCTGTGAGTGAAAATTGAAAACCATGGGGCAACAACCAGGAATTAGGAAATACCTGCTGGGAAATCTATGATGTACGTACATGAATTACAGAACTTTGGATCTGCATACTAGTTACATGTCTATCCGGAAAAACGTCTTTTTGTAAATACCTAAGGCACGTATATCCTTTGTCTTTTACATGAGTTATTTATCAAAGGCAGAAATAAATATGTGTACACAGATGCATATATTCATATGTGAAAACATGTATCTGTCTTTCTGTTTGGACACTTTCTTTCCTATATACAATTCCCTGTTAGCTTAAAGACTTGGTCTTTCTTTTATTAAATAGTTTTACAAATTAAAATAGTCACATGGAACTGGTAGTAAAAAAAACTCTAAATAGCTTGCTTTTAAAAAAGGATTAACTGAATTTTTTAAGTCTACACCACTATGTGAAGTTAACCCAACACCTTTATTGTCAATAGGCATTTTTATTGAGGTGATGGAGTAAGCAGGTGTAAATATATGAACATTGGGATTCAGCACCTTGGTAAAGATCAGTATGCACACATTTAACTTTGAAGACCTGTTTAGGTTAAGCAAATCAGGCACGACATGCCAAGTATTAGAAGTCTTGTTTGCTTATGACACTAAATTGGGCTTTGAGATCAAAATGTCAAAACTTAAAGCCACAGTACAAAGACCTGAGTAGGCTTGAAGAGTGGGGAACCAAGAACCATAAGAAGTTTAACAAAGACAAGTGTAAGGCCCTGAGAGCCCAGTACAGGCTAGGATGCATGTGGCTAGGGAGCAGCCTTGGTGAAATAGATATGAAGGGTTATGGTGAACAGTGAGCTGAATATGAGGCAGAGTTCATCACTGAAGCAATGATAGTAAATGAGATCCTGGACTGCATCTGCATGGGCACTGCTAGCAAAGATAGAAGTGTGATCATCCTGCTCTATTCAGTGCTTGTCAGACCACACTCAGAATACTGTGTGCAGTTCTTGTCCACACAATTCAAATAATGTATAAACAGACTGGAGTGGGTCCAAAGGAGGGCCACAAAGGGCTGGAGAACCTGCCCTGTGAGGAAAGAGGATAGAAGTTACTGAAAGGATGACTACAAACAAGACAGGCTATCTCTCTTCGCAAGAAGCCACACGGAGAAGACAAGAGGGCAACAGGTACAACTTGCACCAGGACTGATTTTGTCTTGAGTTCTCTTCCAATCTAGGCTGTTCAGTGACTTGATGATTTGGTGATTTATACTGTTCTGATTTCATACAAACTTGATAACAGTGATGACTAATTCTAACCCTTCCCAGCTAGTAAATCTGTCATACAGCTTACAATATTAAGTAAATTTTTGCTAAAATATGAAATCACTTGTTAGTGATTCTGACTTATTATCAGAAATCTACTGCTTAAAGGATGCTCTTATCTGTTATGATAAATGTCAATTGAGTGATTTTAACAACTCAACATGTATCCTAGGAATAAGTGCAGGAAGCCTGAAGAATAAAGCTGAACTACATGTGTTACTGGTTGCCTCATTCATTTTCCACAAAAATCAATTGAAATCTTTTCATTCTATTATGAGCTAAGCCTAATGATGATTTTTTTCCTTTACACATGACAGGAAAAAGATAATAATTTGAGTCCGTATCCAGATTTCAACTCAATTATATCAAATCCCAGATGGAATCTTGCAGCTACCCTAAGGCTTCTAAAATTCTGTTTATCTTTGCAAAAATATTGACATTTCCAATATTTAATATTTAATCATAACATTCAATATTACTTTCTATCTTGCAAATATATTGAATACAGAGAATGAACCATTATTATAAAAGAATTTCAAAGATTTTAAGAAGTAGCAAGCTAATAGCATTTCCAGAACTTGTGCTGCAGTATTGCCATTCAAAATTGATCTTTTTTTTTTTCCTAAATTCTACCTGCAGTCTAAAAATCAGCTTTTTCCTTTTAAACCCTGTGCATGCCTTATAATCTTTTATATTTCTAAGTAGAACTCATATTCTTAAATATCTTCTTGATTAGGCAAGCAGCCTCTTGGCACAATTGTTGGATCTGGTTGAGGAAGTCTAGAAAAAAAAGATGGAGCTACATTATTCTGAGAAATTTAGAAGAACCATAGGAATTTATTGAAAGAAGGAATCAGAAATACTGATTAGCTAACAAAATGTCTGATGAAACCATACTATACATAAAGTTATGCACACAGGTTAAAACAGTCTAAGCTGTAAATACACAGTGCTGTGATAAGATCTGCAGAGAAATGAGACCTTTGGGTTATAACAGGCAAGTCTATGAAAACATTAGGCAAAAGCAGCTGATAACAGAAATAGAATGCCAGATATCATTAGGAAAACAATAGAAAACTAACTGCAGTGCAATTGTGCGTTTACCCCTTAAACACTGTGTGCTGCTCAAGAGTAAAACAGAGGAGAAAAAATGGAGAAAAGCAAGGATAATTTGAAGTAGGGAAAGAACTCTAGGCAAAAAGCAATAGAAAATCAGGACTGCTCAGCCTTGGAAAGGTACAACCAGAACAAGAGATGTGAATATTGCTAATCTGAAGTGAAATAAATATTAATTTTGATTCTACTCAGAAAATTTAAAGCTATCTTGCTAAATCTGCTTTTGTGTAAAACATTTATCAAATGTAGTTTAGACCAAAAAAAGTAGATTTCTTTTTATATGAGCTGAAATATCCACTAGTTGTCTATTTACATTTGTTGCAAAAGTGAGTCTCTAGTATAAACTCGAGGAACACAAAAACAAACAAGCAAAGAATGTTGCCCAATGTAATTCTCTGCTTACAAAGTCTCTAATTGAAAAGACAAGCCCTTTAAAGCCAGGTAAGGCAGAAAATGTCATTAGTGGTGCAGCTGTACTTTAACTCGTCTATCTTCCTGATAATATATCCACATAAAATGAGGAATGCAGAATAAGACAAAGTGCAGGAGGAGAAACAGTCAGATGCAAGCACTGAGATTTCTTACTGTGAAAGAAATAGTGACTTAAGGTAGTCATAATGAACTTGGTTTTTCAGCAAGTTCTTCAAGATTTTATTGGCACTTAAAAGGTACAGAAGAATTCATAGGTTAATTATGTGTCCATAGGGAATGTATGTGCTGCTATGACCTTTACATTACAAAGGAAAAAGGATGTACTAGGGAATAAAATGACTTATTTCCAAAATGTTTAGAATAGGTTGACAATGCAGGGCTCTGACAAGCCTTTGATGACCAAAGTTGGTCTGTCTTAAGACATATTTTTATTTTTTCATTCTTTCTCCCAGACAAATTCAAGATATGCAGACGGAATATCAAAGTTACAAGACTAGTTGTGACAAAATCATTTAAATTGGTTCTCACCTTTGGTGTTGAATTGGATACACTATCTGTTTTCTTTACTTCTGTGTAACAGAAGGAATTCTGGTAATGTCTTGAAAAGATCACTGCCTATCTGGGACCACTCTGTCCCAGGAAAACTTTCACCTTTTGCAAAGGTCATGAGGGTAGAGTTCAACTGCTGAGCTGCCATTCCTCCAATTCTTCTCATGTATTCATAGCACACTATTAACCTTTGTACCGCTTCTCTATTGCTTGCTCTGCTTCCAAATTCTGAAGAGGAAGCTGCATACAAAATATCCTTAGACCTTTGATATATCTATACTACAAATATAGATAAAGAAGGCTTTTCACAGTTCTCAGTATATCTAGCTATAAAATACAAGCTTGCCCTTCACCAACTCATTCAGCCAGATGGAATTCTACATAGAACGTGATCAAGCATACTGAATCCTTGTTGAGATTAGCCACCACTGAACACATGCGCAATAATGTTGTAGAATGTGTGCTTCTGCAATCTGACCTATGTGCTATGCCTGAAGCTCCTTGCTATATCATGTGAATTCTATGATCTTCTTCCAAAAAAGACAGAATTGTAAAATCCCATTTAACACAGGAATCATTTTACCTCCTTGCAGGAAAAGATAACGGCCAAAACACAGGCAAAGCCTAAAACAAATCATAACGTTAGTGTTCCAGAAATATAAAATAAATTTTCTGCTAGTCTAACCTGTACTCAGACTACTTGTGCACATCTGTTTACTAGATTTCTAGTGCAGGCACAGAAAGTCATTTGCTCAATTAGTTTGAAGTCTAGACAATTAGCTTAGGTTAGACATCTATACCCCGATGGTCAGAAGGCGTCACTGATGCTGCACTGAAAGTCTTTATCACAAGCTTTTTGACTTGCATGTGTGGGTTAAGTCATCCTTGCAGTTCAGCTTTCAAAAGAAGTGAGATAAAAAAAGAAGTTCTGCTTGAGTATAAGAGCAGAAACTTTTAAAAATGATACATCAAACATCTTTGCACCCATTATTCACAGCTGCAAAGTAGGGACCATGTGCTCTACACTTCACAGAGCATAGACAGCAAAGAATAAAACTACTGTACCATCCAGAAACTTGATGTGTAACATTTTATGATCCAAGATTTCCAGTTCAATTGCCTTTCAGCTGTGAGAATCGCTTAAAAAAAAATCAGTACTATAACACATTGTTGTTGCTCTAATATACATACATATTTCTGTATTTCTGACTTTTCAGAAGGAAATTATTATAGTTATACGTAAGAAAGAACATTATTAACTTGTTTGTTTTGTGAATGTATACATTTTTCATAGCCACACATCCTCACTGTTCTCTGAGCTGTGACATATTCAATGAATTTTGTTCATCAACACAATCTATTAGCTGTTATTCCACACATAATTTACTACATTACATTTTTACTGTATCATGTAATCCTCTAAGAAATATAAACTCAAAAGTAAGGCACTTTTGATAGAAAATAAATAGCTTTTTTATAGAAATTATATTTCTTCATTAGATGAAAATATTTTGTGATGCTTCAGCTTTTTTAGTATTAGTACATTTTTCCAAGTTGTTCAGCTTCACAGCATTAGTATCTACATAGAGTCATTTTGCATTATGTACATTACATGACATAGCTGTATTGTGTCATTAACATTTAATACTAACTCTCTAGCAATTGAAAATATTGATTTTTATCAGCTCCTCTGCTCTCTGGCCCAGAACTCCTGAGAGGTCTTATGAGCGTATCAGAACTTATGGCATGCACTACCAAATGTTTCATTACTTTCAGGGATTATTAGCAGAAACTCTTCAAGTGTGTCACATATCAAAAGCTAGACTGCGAATTCTGACTGAGCTCTGCATGCAACCTGGGACCAAGACAGGATGGAAAAATACAAAGACACCCAAGACTCTCAGCCTGTTTGCAACCCGTACTGAGATTATTTCAGCACTCAGAAGCATCTGTATGAAGCAAAGAACGTGCTGCTACATTAAAGGGGTTGTTAGATCTGCCTTGGTTAAAACTTAGTGGGAAGGGCCACCAAGTTACAATTCCCTATACTTTAAAAGCATTATGACATAAGTAAAAAGGATTTGTTCATGACATAAGTAAAAAGGATTTGTTCATTAACCATTTGGCATCATTTTTGTCTCAGACAATGCAATATGCCTTAATCATGCAAAAAAAAAAAAGCCTTGTATACCTGCTGAGTGTACAGATATACATTGATCAGAGTGTACAGATATACATTGATACTTCTAGTAAATACAGGGGAAGTGACCAAAAAATTAATTTCTGTTGCAGTTATTAATGTGAGTGTTAGAGTAGAAAATTCTTACATACAAGCATGTATGCATATTGTTTGTATACACAAAACATTTT
This sequence comes from Bambusicola thoracicus, assembly GCA_002909625.1. Classification (NCBI taxonomy): domain Eukaryota; kingdom Metazoa; phylum Chordata; class Aves; order Galliformes; family Phasianidae; genus Bambusicola; species Bambusicola thoracicus. Next base: position 11,826 of record PPHD01004078.1, on the reverse strand, counting down.
ATCAGTGCATTTCAGAAACATGTCGCATGAAATGAGTGTTCAATTCTCTGCAGTACTTTTAGCAGCCACTTATGGAAAGACCATTGAAATCCAACATATCTAATCCTCATCTTCAACATCACAGAAGAAGGATAATGCCATGCAATGACAGATGGGGTACTGGGCTCTTCAGGGTCATATGGAAAATCATAGCTAGCCACCTGCTGCAAAAGTAGTACTATTAACAAGGAATACAGGATCTATTTGATTAATGCTTTAGAAGCCATTGTCTGAGTGACCTCATAATATATAACATTGAATAATCATTTTGATGAACTGTTAGTCGTGTATCCTTCTGACAAGACTTTCAGATGCATTATAGTGATTTACTATCATAAAGCTCTGGATGCAACATTAAAAATAACCCTGTTAAGGCACACATGGGCAATCTGTATGATGTGCTTGACAAACAAACTCATCAGGTAGATACGCAGTAGATATAAATGTGTGAAGCAATTCCAAAAACTTTTTTTTGTTTCCATTCATATAAAGGAACTGAAAGGAACATCCCTCACTGTGTTAATGCACCTACTTTTTTTCCAATTCAACATAATGACATATTCAGTTCATTACATGAGTCCATATCTAGACAATTCTAAAAATGCATAGAATATAATAGCTATCCATTCCACCATAGGATTTATTTTGTAGTTATTTCACATTGATTTATGAGACTCTGCTATTTCATGCAGAGTGTAACAGTGCTAAATATAGCAAGATTTTCATAATACTCACTGTCCAGAGACAACTTCACAGGAACATGTACAGATATCCATAAATAGCAGATTTTTAATACATTAGCTGTTGCTAGTGTCCACTGTATAGAAAGGTGCTTGAATGCTTTCAGAAGAGGGTACAGAAGCTGCTAACAGGGCAGGAAGTCATGTCCTATGTGGAGAGGCTGAGGACACTTGGGTTGGGTTGTCTGGAGCAGAGAAGGCCAGGAGGCTCTCTGAAGCTCTCTGAGGAACCAGAGGGAATTGTTAGGCTCTACTCCCTGGGAACTGATGACAGGATGGGAACAGTAGAAAGCTGTGTCAGGGGAGGGTCAGAATGGATACAAGGAAATATTTCTTCAGCATGAAGGTGGTTGAACACTGGAACAGGTTTCCCAGAAACATGGTTGATGCCCCATACCTTCTATGCATCGAATGTATGTTCATATATATGGAGACCTCTTGTTCAATAGCTTGCATGCCTTCAAAAGGGGAGAATGAGAATACAAATGAAAAAAAACAACTTTCTTTGGGAAAAATCTCTGTAGAACCCAACTAAGGATATAACAGCAGGGTATTTTTTGCAATAAGTTTGGGATGACTAAAGCCAAGCTGATACTATTAAATAAATTTACAAACAACAAAAGCAAGCACCAATCACTATATTCAGGAGCAGCACAGATTTGGTCACAAAATGCATTAGCTGAGATAGTGAGCCCTGTAACTGAGAAGATGCAGCTTAGCTGTCTGAGTTTCCAATATGGGTACCTCTGAAATTGCCACTGTGTCTTCTGGGTTAAATCTGGGGCTCTTCAGACTCCAGAGGCTCAGAAAAAAAAAGAGAAAAATATGCTCTATTTGTTGTGTTCCTCCCTAGGAAATTCTGCAAAAACTTCTGCCCTTTTTTATCATGATGTGCTCCCGCTGACACATTGAGGACAAGGCTCAGAACTATTCTTGTTAGCAAAATATCAAATGTGGATCTCATTACCGCAACTCAACTAAAATATACCATTTAAACAGAGAGGAGAAAATACAGCTATGGAAATGTGTTCTTTTAAGACAATTTGTTTCGAGTTGAGACTTCATCTGGCAAGTTTTAGCCTAGAGCTCATTTTTACAGTGTAGTTATAAACCTTCGGAAATGGAAATGCTGTGACTATAAAGCTCTAACAGGGGCTTCTACAATAGCCTATGAAATCAACTATTCTTACTAAAGTCACCGAAGTCCCTGTTTATTTATTTGTTATATAAGCTGTGACTACTATTTATGGTTGAAACATCTCATGTATACTACAATGATGAGGTAAAGTAGGTGATCTTCAAAGTATTATTCACAACACAGTGTTTATACACTTGACATGTTAAGTGCTCTCATTTTTTTCAGTCTATTTAATTATTTAAACATAGATATGCCTGCTCATCCTTTTAGTAAAATTTCTTCATGATGCCTGTTGAATTTTTCTGCTACTATTTTACCAGATCACATTGAGTTTGTAAACTATGAAGAGCACATTTACACATCTAGTTTAGGAAGATCCAGCCAGATCATACACTCAAACATCCATATAATGCTAATGCTGTGTAAAGTATTAAAATACACTTAAGTGCAGATATCTTGTGACAGTGATAAAAGAAAAGGAGAAAAAAGCACAAAGAAGAATAGCGGTTTAATGGAGATGGTTATTCCATGTGATAGACAAAGATATATAGGTAATTTCACTAAGGACTGGTTTTAAATTGTAAAAATACAGCAGAAAAAGGTTGGTGGGGGGAGGGAAGGGGAAGGGCATCATAGAAATAATATCTTCAGGAATTCAAGGTCTTGAAAAATATTACACATAAGCTTTTTTAGTATTTTCTATTTGTTTTATTATCTAAAATAATTGTGGTGAAGGTCAATATGATTTTATTTTATAAAGTGTAATATGCTGAAGTTCACTGTATGTTTAAACACATTTAATAAAACTGGGATCTGAAAATATTTAGTCCAATTCAGAACAGTAACATCAGTGAAACTATTAATTTGCTTAACAAAACACAGAAGCATATGCCCCAGTTAAAAGATCTGCCTAGCTCACAAACAAGGCCACCTCACTATGGAATAGCAGTGACCTTTTCTCTCTTTAGGACTTTCAGTTGCAAGGATGGCAGGCAGCTTATTAGGCAGCTGTTGAATTTGAAAGAGACAGAATCCAGGACAGTGGATTCAGCACTGATGAATTGTCTTTTTTGCATGAGTTCCAGTATTAACTGCACACATTTTTAGGACAAATGCAGCAAACTATACACTTTTTTATGGAAAAAAAAAAAAATAGAGAAGCATTAAACTTGCATGTTTGGCAAAGATCAGATTCTGACAGCACTCTTGGCTGCAAAGAGTTTTCTCTCCCATGCAGGGGAAAACCCCCTTCCCTTGTGTCAGAAGGCCACCATGATGCTGAAAGTTGTTTCCTCTATGCTACAGTGCATTTTTTTTACCAGGATCATAAATAAAATCATACTCTGGGATAGCTCCAGGTTTAATAAAAAAAAAAAGTTTTCTAGCTCTCACGTACACTAATTGGCCAACAATTTCTTAACCACCAGGTCAGTTACAGTGCTAGCTAAGCCTCACACATTTCCCTGTGTAATTCATGCCCATGATTTTGTATAGTCCCTGCAATTGAAATGGGCCTCCTCATCCAGCCTGGCTATAATTAGGATATAAATAGGTGCAGTTTTATAATGATAAAAGTCCTGCCTGATTGAAATGATATAAACACCTTATGCCAAATGCACTTACTGAACAACTCAAAGATTCATACATGTTTTCCAGTCATAGGATTCCAATTCTATGTTTGATTTGAAACATTTTTATGAGGTCAAAGACTTATTAAAATGATTTTCAAATTTCAAATTACTTTTAGTTAATTATTTTATTTTCATCACTAAGATACATGCTTCTTATTTAAAGTGATCAAAAATACAGTATCTGTTTCTTCAGTTCCATTCCTCTGAAGCAGAGATGGAAAAGAGTCCAGTATAGGAAATGATTGATAGGTAAATTAGCTCTGATTCAACCACACAATCTATAAATACTTCAGTGAAAGCTTTCTCTAAGAAAGTACAGAACCAAAATGAAGAATTGGTACTGGATATACTTTCCCCACAAAGCCCTCAATGCCTCAAATGAACACAAATTGAGGCCACAGATTGGTACCCAGTCCAGATAAAAGGCTTACATTCATAATTTTGGAATATGTTCTACTAAGAACATGTTGAATGTCTTTCATACTGATATTTTATATGCTCCAAACATTGAACAATGAGTACTAGTCTTATTTTTACTTTGGACACTTCAAAAAAAACTAATAACCAAATGTCATTTAATCAAATGTAATCCCTGATTAAGGTGTAGTTAGTATTGTTATTTGCTGTAGTTTTATCATTCTTTTTAATGGACTGAAAATTTCATTTCATGTTTCTTTAGATGGTAGGGTTAGCATTCTTAAAATCACTGGCAGGTTTTGAAATACTGACGTTCATTATCAATACTTTTGAAGATTCTGAAGTATGTAGAAACACTCTAAGAAAAAAATATTCAACTAATATTGTTTGCACTGATTTTTTTAAACCACCAGTCCACAGTTCTGTATGTGTACATACCACAACTCCAGTATATTAAAATTTTCAAAACTCCAGCAGCACATCAAAAGAAATAGGAACTGATTTTTCTTCTACAAAACTCATGGAAGTTTTTGCATTTAATCAGATGTAAAACTTCCATTACTTACTCAAATGTGTGGGCTATGCTCAAAGAGATGAGAAATTTAACTGAAGTTCTAAATTAAATACCTTACAAAGACAACTAGAGAAAAACAGCATTCAGAGGCATCTGTATAGAGTAATCTCTGCATTTACTTCATAAAATTGAAATGCATGTCATATTGCATAGTACAAATGTATTTTATCATTTGAAGATATGGTACAAGCTCCTCAGATTGTATAAATCAGTGCAGCTCCACTGCTATCACAGGACTCATGTTGATTTACACTATCTAATATTCTGGCCCCAAATATTTTGAAGCTATTGCAATTTACAATGTTTTTCTTTATACGTGTTTGAAAAAGGAAATATTGTCTCATTGAAAGACAAATTCCTTTTATCTGTCCCAGCCAAGATTACAGATGACAGTCAAAATCAAGCATCAGAAAGTTCAGGGAACTCATGCAGCCATAAAAGACAAAAAGCTTCTCAGTTTAAACCACAAAATACATACATATCTATCTTTATGTTTGGTAAATTCTGTTTAGAACTCAACTACAAGGGAACTTACAGCTTTATGTATAAGTTTAAATTTATACACATATTTTTCTCTCTTCTTCTGTCATCTTAATTTTCTGTACATATGTGTACATTTATGATACATATGTACAGAAAGGGAGAAGTGCAACTGCAGCATAAGAGCATGCTAGGCAGATCAGCTCATGCCCAACATCACAAGATACAAAGAAAGAACATGTGCATCAGGAGAAAAAGCATAAACTGCAGAAGAACAAACCCAGAGACCTGTTCTCAGTAGTTCAAAAGGAAAAAGGAAACACAAAGAAACATTACAAGGAATCTCAGTTTTAGTATACGTTCTCATCTGTTTCTCACCCTATCAAGAGAAAGAGCATTTCAGAATCCCATGCAAACTGTCTACATCTGCTGGCTGCCAGATGCTGGCTGTGTTCAGAGAAGCCTGGTATGGATGGCTCACAAAGGTTTTGTGCCAAGGAAGGGCACAAGATTTTGATTTTAGGAACTGCTCTAAAGGACAACTGTGGTCATAGTTAACAGGCATTGGGACCCAGTGCCCCATTTCTACAGTGTAAAAGAAAGCCTATGCCTAAGTGCTCCCCAAAGAACCTTAAGAAAGGAATAATTATCTTTGTCTCAGCAAACCAAAGGGGGGATTTGCTGTTCATAGATTCAGTGGTCTAGGACCCAGAAACCAGAGCAGGATGCACCCAGATATGGAGCAGTCAGCCTCCACCAGTAGGTCAAGTAGCTACTCTCTACTGAATTAAAATATTGAAGGCATTATCAACATTATTTATATTTCTTTTTCTATAACCACAATTATCTGTCATAATACATTTCAATTTCTTACTGTTTATCAGTCAGTGACTTACCTCACATTTATTCTCCTGAATTTAGCAGTACTCCACTGAGAGGGAGGTAAGAGTGGTTCTTCAAAGCAAGTCCAGTGAACAGTTCTGTTTGTTTTTCATTTCAGTTTATTTATTTTTACTATAATCACCGAAGTATTTTAAAATGTTCTTTCTCCTTCTTGAAAGTAATATAAGAGAAAGAGAGTAGCTGAGCAGAGCCTTGTGTTTCAAAGAGGAGAAACTCAGGTTATGGCAGAAAAACAAAAGCCTGGATGTATCACTAGGATCTAAAATAACTCTCAGTGAGCAAAAAAGACCAGTGCAGACAGGACATCCAACGTGTTTCCTGACAGGTGGAAATTGGTTTTGTTTATCACCTGCTGCCCAGAGATATCTGAAATAATGATCTCAAAATATAAACCACGTACTTGAGTTTTCAAAACTGCACTCTAACATCACATTTAAGCTGGACATGTCAAATTCATCACAGGTTTAATCAATAGCAATGAAGCACTGTCACAGTAAAGTCAATATAACTACTGTAGTGGTGAGGCTTGGGTTGATAGTAACTTTGTGTTCAGTGATATTAGTCAGTGATAGGTACACTTCAATGCTAGACCTGTGGTACCTCCAAGATGAGGCTGCCAGAGAAGAAAGCTGGCTGACTGATGGATAAAAAAGTTTAAAAAGGCAGCACTTTCTTGCCATATGGATGTGGATCCTACGCTCTGTATAACCTCAGCACTTCTCTATTTTTACGGTGGTTACACATGACCAACCATGGTCATTTAAAATTTGTTGAGTATAACAGAACCAGGGAAACTTAGATGGAGTTGTGGAAGGCAATACAGAAGAGCAAGTAGGTACCATATAATTAATTTCATCTTTAAATCTTTTGCTCCATATTAAAAAAAAAGTGTAGGAAATACGAGGAAAATTAATAGCTTGTGATTTTAATATGGGCTTTGAGACTGAAATATAGGAAATCAAGAAATACGGGAAATGTTTTCAGAAGCAACATCCACATCAGGTGCTGCACCTTGGGCTCACCTTGTCTAAATATTTTTTTTTTACTTGCCCACCTCAGGTGAGATAAGTAACAATAGCACTGCTACTAATCTCAGTGTTACTGAAATTTGTAATAGGTAGCTTCATTCAGTGTAATACAATGGCTGTTTCATTTAGTTGAGAATAAGTCAATCCTGTAGCTAATGAGAAACTATGAGTCCAGATTGGCCTAATGAACAATAAGAGATGATAACCACATAAGGAAAGACTGGATAATTTATCTTAGGATCTGGCACACGTTTAAAATTATTCTACAGTCAAAAATTAATCAATCATTCAAGGAACATTCCTAGATTGTCAGAAATGAGCATGTCAGAAGGTAAAAGTGTGGAATGTATTTGTATCCCTCTGATATCCTTAAATGACAGTCTAAACTATAAGTTTTCACAGGCTACTGAACACTTGTGATTTGAGGAACAACACAAATTCATGAAGTTGCTTACACACATCTGGACAATAAACCTATGTATTTGCAGGATCTAAGTCTCAGCACTTACTTAAACTCTGCCTTCCTTCAGTCCACCTTAGTGAAGCTAGAAGTGATGTTTAATGTGAGGTTTTTCTGTGTGGCCTTACTCAGAATGCACCAGGAGTCAGAAAAACAAAGCAGCCACTCTTTCTCTTGGATATCATTACAAAGGGAAAACAAAAAACAAAAAACAAAAAAACAAAACCTCAACAACTTTGTTATTTATTGTTGAATGCATCCTTTCAATTCAGGGTTAGTTTTCTAATTGAAAAAAAAAATGTTGCATAGGCTTTGCAAAGTAGTTTCAATGCAGCTAATCCAAATATTACTAACTGGAGTGGGAATTTAGAAATAGAAAATGCTATTTTACTCAAAACAGCATAATGTTTTACACAAAACAACATAAACATCAACTCTTTGTTTCTATTTAGTGTATTCACTTGAAACATTATCAAATCAAGTAAGCTGGACAAATATTCCCAAAAAAATCTGTACACAGAGACAGATATTTCTGACAATATTTTCACATGTAATTACAATGTTAATCACAGAAGGTAGAGTAGGTTCTGTTATAAATTATTATATTTTCAATATAAGTGTTTTTTCCTATATCTTTGTAGATGACTAGGATTTTTACAAGATACTCCATTCTATCTGTAATTCCACCTGTAATCTGAGATTTGCAGAAAAGTCAAAATATTTGTGACTGTGTCATCAGTGTGATTTTATACATTCTTTATTTGGGAAAAGTATAGATTTACAGTTTTTGTCAGTCTACATGCCACAAAATTTATAAATTGCCATGATTTGTAGAAAGAAATGTATTGTTTTTACCTGATCTAAAACTGATGGCAAGAGTTGGTTCTTCTTTTGTTAGGAAACTAAAATGATGGTTGTTGATTATTAAAATGACATTTGGTTTAGATTCTTCTGTAAATCCCAAGACTTCTCCTAAATTCATAAATCTGAGATTACTCTGGAATTATTTTCTGCAGGCAGTGCTTTTTTTTAAAAAAAGCATCTCTAGTTTTAACTCCGGTTTCCATAGTGCAGCATGTTTCAGTTGCATGTTTCAACAAACATAAGCAAAAAGTTAACAATTTGGAGCAGGGCAGAAGGGCTGCAGGGATACAAAGCCTTTTCTATTTAGTACACTGGGATCAGTTTTAAGTTGACACATTGAAAGAACAGTGCTTTTTATTGAACACAGATGTACTTGCTCAAGCTAACAGGTCCACTTCAATATTAGCCATTATGAAACAGTTGTGCATCCAAATTTCTTGAGTATATCTCTTACAAAGTGTTGTATCATGATGTTTTAAAGCTGATTTCTGGATGTAGCATAATTGTGTTACAGTTCAGCTAACCAAAACTAACATAATATGTGATTCATGCTTCATTTTCAAATTATTTTAGTTTTATAATACCCGATAACCCCATGATGCTGATATGTCTATCACATCAGAAGCTTTCTCAAATGTACACTGGCAAAATACAAATATAACTAGGATAGAATCATAAGAATTAGATTTTAAATATACTTATTTACTCTTTTTTAATAGTCCTTCTACAACGGAGAAATTGGTTACATAAACTATTTTGAACTGATTCACATAGCTACTTTATTCCATATTTCCCTTTAATTATACAGTGTGGAAATAAGATCTTATGAAAACCACTGTTTTTCCAGCAGTTAATTTCTTCTAGCAGAAAAGATTTAGTATTTGAATACTGATACAACATGAGAAACTGAAAGATTTTTTTCTAAATCAGTGTGATCATTGCAAGGTGGAGCTGGTCAAGGAAAATGACTTTCCATCAGACATAGACATCCCCAGAAAGAAATAGAACAGTTCAATAGTTTTATGAGTATGCACTCATTACTCACTTTTCAGAATAAGAAAATATATTGCTAGTCTTCCTGTAGATGTGATTGAAAGAACAGAGGAAAGGTGATGATGAGATTGTAGGGTAAATAGATATTATTTCAATCACATAAGTGAATCAAACCTCCTGTCTTTGAAAATCTGTGGATTCCTTGAGTACTGCTACCCCGAGTTGGTGCACTCAAGAGTCACTGAAAGTAAATTCTCCATGGCACTGAAGGTGCATGCCTATAGTGCCAAAATAATAATGCCATGGCTATTCATGAACTTGCTTCACTCAGTTCTAGATAATACATCTTGAAACGAGTTCATGTCAGTTCTTCGGCTATTGCAGTTCCCCTCGCATATTAATTTAAACCAAAAATGATTAAGACTTGCATTCATGTATGTGCTGAACTGGCTGTAATCAGTGCACTTCTGGCAGCACCATGGAACCAGTTACAAAAAGGAGAGATGTGATCAGATGGTGCTAACGCCATGTGAAGTCATGTGTGACCACATACCAGTGTCTTGCCTCTCTGCACTTCTTTTCTCCCAGTTGGTAGATACTTTTAAAATGACTGTTTAAAACAGGACAATGATCTAAAATGAATTTTACCACCTGTTCTTAGATTTCCAAAAAAATGTGTGATATTCACACGTTCATACTACGTATATTTGCTTTTCCAAGTCAATAATACTTTCCAATTTGGAAATTTCAGCTTATGATTGTATTTCTTTATAAGCATCAGAATTACTCAGAAACTTATTCCCTTTCTTTTTACAAGTAAATTTAGATTTCTCTTTCTCTTGCTTAATATTTATTCAAAGATAGAAAAAAATCATACACAAGAGCAACCTCCAAAAATATGAAGCGAGCTTCGTTACTATCCTAAATTTAGCCAAATATGAGTTACATCTTGGAAAATATATCTGGCTGGTAAAATACAGTGATTTATTGGGTAAGAGTCAGCAGAAAAAAAATCGAGCTAATCATTACTGCCATCATAAACTTCCTCTCATCTGATTTACTACTGAATACGTACTTTTATATTCTGCAGTACATTAATTTCTAATTCATGATTCTGATTGCAATCAGAGTACACCGTTTCTCTGTATCTGCTGGTCTTCATTAATGTTCACAGCAGCTTTTGAGCTGGAAGGCTTAGATTCCAACAGAGCAGACACAATGCCTAAATTTAGCTTATATCTGAAGTTAGTGAAACTCGTTTAATGAATGAAAACCAGATCATCAGACATACTGCTGTAGCTTTATTTTTATCCAGGATCTTATAATATTAATCCTAACTAACCTACCAGGATTAAAGCACAAACAAATAATTTGTCTCCTTTCCTCCATGTAAATCCTTTGATTTCCCTAAGTAACATTCTAGGCTAGAAGATGCAGTGATTATTCTCTTTCTCAGTGACAAATACAGACTAAATGTCCCTTAAAATATTTCAGATTTTCCTTGTTAAATAAAAGACGTGGAATGGTTTTAGGTTTTTAATCAAGGCCTCAGTCATTCTAAACCTGCTGAAGGTTTTAAAAATACCCTTACTTCCCTCCTTGCAGCACTAAATCTAAACATAGATTTATCATTATCTGATAAAGGTAAATGAAATAAAACAAATTAATATGCCCCAGGATTTAGTGCCTTGTTGTGATTTGTTTACTAAGAGTCAGCACTGAGTCACGTATGTTCTGATTTGATTAACTAAAGAGATTGTTGAAGACAAGATGCATGTATTAACAGTAACTAATATATCCTTAGTAACTATTTATTGCTATGCAATAAGCCATAAATATTGCATGTCTGCAGTGGAATTCTTTTTCTTTATGCAGATGAAGAGACATAGAACCTGATTCCGATTTGGGCTATAACCAGGCTAACACCAGTGCACAGTGGACAGGAAGCAACATTTTTCTCTGCTTATGGTAATGACTCGCATGAGCAGTTTGTACAAGATGAATAAATGTATCTCTATGGAGCAAAGCATAAGCATGCTTCCTCAGAGGTTCACATAGGCTGCAAGCTACAAAAATGTAATCCTTAGTGAAGAGCTCTGGAAAGCATGATTTTACTGAAAGATATCTCTCCCTTCCACATTCCTCAGAAAATATCAGTCAGTGAAACAACCCTGAGGATATGAGCTTCAGCCCATAGAATGTCACCAGTTTTCATAGGACACTCGGTCTTCTTGATTTTGCTTCATGAAAAGCACCACACCACTTCAGTATGTTGTAATTATGAAGACAATGAATCATAGAATCATAGAATCGCTAAGGTTGGGAAAGACCCACAGGATCATCCAGTCCAACCATTCACCCATCACCAATGGTTCTTGCTAAACCATGTCCCTCAACACAACATCCAAACACTCTTTGACCACCACCAGGCTTGGTGACTCTACCACCTCTCTGGGCAGCCCATTCCAGTGCCTGACCACCCTTTCAGAGAAGTAGTATTTTCTAACGTCCAGCCTGAACCTTCCCTGGCGCAGCTTGAAGCCATTCCCTCTAGTCCTA